>LR139387.1:0-17779 GCA_900659605.1 Tisbe holothuriae | reverse complement strand
CTCCGTTGGTGGCACATGCCTAGTCATCTTTGGTTGATGCTGCACAAGATGATGATGAAGCTGATGCCAGTGAAGATGATGGGGAGTCAAATCAAGGATTGGAAGATGGTGATCCAGAAGCTAAAGTTCAAGCTGATGTTCAAGCTCAGCCCATGTTGGTCAATGATGATGATTTAGACAATGATGTTGAGGTTGTTTCAGAATGTAGCAATGATGATGATCAAGCCACACCAGAACTGCAGTCTGAATCCGAATCTGACAAGGATGTTCCATATGATACAGAATCTGACAATGTTGATCTACTTGAGTCTGAATTGGACAATGTTGATCAAACTGATTCTGGATTTGGCAATATTGAGCAGTATACTCCAGAGCCATTGGATAATGAACTAGAACCTATGGAGTGGTGTACTGAGACGGAAACAACTGAACTTGGCAAAGGTGATCAGCCCAGTTTTGAGCCGGACACTAAAGAACCATCAATTCCAAAAGACAAACCAAACAAATGCAATGACTGCAATGTCAACTTTGCCAACTACTACATATTTAAGCGTCACTACATGAACACACACCATAAAGGGACCCTCCAATGTCAGGGCTGCCAGGTTGTCTTTAGAAAGCAGATACAGCTAGAAAGGCATTCTGAAAAGTGTACTGAAGAGCAGCTGGTAGAGACAAGAGCACCAAGAAGATCTCGTACAGCAGCAGCATCCACTGATGTTGGAACAGTGTCATTAGATGCCATTGGTCAGGAGACAGCAGCCAATCAGACAACAGCTAAGGAGTCAATAGACAATCAGACAACAGCTGAGGAGACATCAACCAATGAGACAACAGCTGAGGAGGCCAGTGATTGGCTAAGATGTTCCCCATGCAAAGTAACCTTTCCAAATTGGGCTAAACAGAGCTTACATTACAGAAATGTGCATGATAATGGGGAGTTTGAATGTGAAGAGTGTGAAGCAATGTTTAATGTGGATGGGACTTTGACAAAGCATCTATTGATTAAGCATGGTATTAAGAGAAAGAAGAATGGACAAATCAGTGATGATCATCAACCTATGGATCCAGAAGAGAATTTTTTGGTTAAACACGTTAAGAAAAAGAAGAAGACTGGGCTAGTCAGTGACCAATCAATACCTATGGATAACTCATCTGATAAGGGTCATCAATTGATCAAGCATGCTATTAAGAGAAAGAAGAATGGTCAAGTCAGTGATGATCCTCAACCTATGGATAACTCATCTGATCCGAGAGGTTTATTGAGTGAGAAGTTTGGTGTTAAGAAAAAGAAGAATGGGCAAGTCAGTGATGATCCTCAACCTATGGAGAACTCAAACTCATCTGATCCAAGAGGTTTATGGAGTGAAAAGTATGGTGTTAAGAGAAGGAAGAAAAACGGCCAAGTCAGGGACGATCTTCAACCTGAACAGCACAAGGACAATCTAGAAAGTGCGGACCAGACGTCATCAACAAAAGGCCTAACGAAGAGAAGGAAAAGTAATAATGTTCAAGTCAGTGACGATCTTCAACCTGAACAGCAAAGTGACAATACAGAAGCTGGAGCTGAAACAACATCTACAAAATGTATCACCTGTAGATTGAGCTTTAAGAGATCCTGTTTATTACGACGGCATGTCAGAGGAATGCACTTTAATGGGGAATATGTTTGCAACATTTGCAAAGTGAGATTTCGGACTCAAAGTGGGGTTCAAAAGCATTTAATTAAGATTCATCACATGGACAAGGAGTCAGATCATTTAATAGATCATGTTCCTCTGGTTGAACATGAAAGCTGGCAGAAGTGTCTTGCATGCAAAAGAGAGTTTCATGAGAAATGGATGTATACTCAGCACTATAAGAAGATCCATGAAAATGGTCAGTTTATCTGTGAGCATTGTCAAATTAGGTATGTGGTTAAAAGAAGCCTGTCAAGGCATGTTGCTAGAGTACATGGTGAAGTCGGCTTGAGGGCTGAAAGTGAAGAAAAAGAGCGCCAAATTCAAAATGATTCCCAGGCTGACGGGCAAACCAAGAAGAAAGCCAAATACAGGTGCAAGAGCTGTAACAAGGAGTTTACATCAAAGAAGGCTATCAAGGAACACATTATGGAAGTTCATATTGAATATACAGAAGATGAAGCGAATGAGGACCAGACAAAAGATGAATCTACCCATGACCAAAGAGAAAGGGACCAAACAAAGCAACCCAGTAAATCAGAGATTGAAGCTTGTCCAATTTGCCAAACACCTTCAACGAAAGGGAATATTCGACGACATATTATGAAATGGCATGGCATTGACAGGGCTAAGGACCCATCATCCAGGGCTAAGGCCTCCTTCTCCGGGGCCAAGGCTCCTTCAGCCGGGGCTAAGGCCCCATCCCCAGAGGCTAAGGAACCATCATCCGGGAATATGGCCTCATCATCCGGGGTTAAGGACCCATCATCCGGGGTTAAGGCCGCATCATCCGGGGGTAAGGCCCAATCGTCAGGGGCTACTGCGCACTCGGAGGAGGCTAAGGCCCCATCATCCAGGGTTATTACCTTATCTGTTGGGTCTAAAATTATATCTATTGGGGCTAAAAATGTTCCGTCTTCCGGGGCTAAGGCCCCATTCTCCGGGGCTAAGCCTTCTAAAGACCCCAAAAAAGCATTGAAAACATCAGAAAATGGTGATACAGATAATACAATACGTAATGCCAGGTTTAATGGGACAAAGACAACAGCTACCATGCGTCGCAAAGATCAAGCTCAAGGAACTTTTATTTGTGACATATGTAACTATAATTTTATTAGTAGGAAATCAGTGAAACGCCACCAAAGAAAGGCAATTTATTGTAAGAACATCCTGGCGGAAAAGAAGGAAGAAGAGTTGAGGAAACGAAAGCCTGTTCGGATAAGCTTTATGAAGTCGACTTAATCATCCCTTAGTGGAAAATTATGAACTTGATCTGATAATAAAAATCTGGGAAATAATGTACATGACTACGGCTGTCCAAATGATAAGAAGCAAACGGTGCCAAATCTGTTTGTTAATATTCAATAAAGAGTTTGAAAAAAAGCATTTGAAAGAGTCCTTAACCTCTTTTGTATGTTTATAGTATCTATACAGAGCATAAAACATTTGTTAAAAGGCTTCATTGTCTGTTCTGAAGAGTTAGAAATTGAACTAGAGAACTCTTTTCATTTGGACAGCCGACTAGTAGATTAAAATACTTGACAACATAAGAGCTGATCGTATTAAATCCCGCTCTTGAAATTTCTAATGTGGCTGTGACAGAATATCTGCATCTGATTAGTATAGTCAGTCTGTTTTTATACCCGGCCCATATGCAGTAAAACACGGCTGTCCAAATGATAAGAGTTCTCTAGCCAAAACTGAAGGTCATTAGATTAGCAAATAACTACTTTTACCGTATGTGTTATTCTCTTTAATGATACTATAAGACATAAGAGCTAAAGGATTTTTAATACTTCTTTCAAGCTTTTTATAGAATTAGGACAAACCGATCTGACACCTTATGTTTCTTATCATTTGGACAGCCGAACAGTAGTCATAAACACTATAATTACTGTTTATGGCCCAGTCTCAGCTTCATATTCTTCTCATTTAGAGAGCTCCTACACTGGAAGGAATGAGGAAGTTTTTTGGTTAATTAACCGAAAAAATTCTTCTGCTAACAAGGCGTGAGTGTGTGCCAGGAGGAATGAAAATGGAAAATTCACCAAAAAACTTCTTCTTTTTCTCTAATAGCAAGAAGGAAATTGGAAGTTTTTTGGAATTTTTTTGGTGAATTAACCAAAAAACTTCCTCCTTTCCTCCCATGTAGGAGCTCTCTTACAAACAATACCAAGAAAATGGAAGGAGAAAAGAAAAGAAAGGTCTCACGAACGGAGACGCATTTCTTTCGTCTCACTTAGGTTTGAGACGCACAGCTCTTGTGGCATGATATTTTCCGAATTGGCTCAGTTCTCATGATGCAAATATGGATTGTTTTAAATGCAAGCATTGGTGGTATTTTCTCTATTTCGTATCAAGATCATTGCGTCAGTATTTGCTCAGTGCATTAGAAAGTGAAAAATATCTTAACCCTGAAGAGAGTGAACGACGAAAAAAAGGATTCCTCTCCAAATCTCTTGAAACTTTTCTCCTTTCTTATTTTCTGACAGAGAAAAGAGAGAGAGGAGTCTTATAAGACCTTTTTGAGGGCTTGAAAAGCCTTTTTTAGTTTTCTCATCCTTTTTAAATGGGACTGGAGCCCTCCAGTTAAAGAACAATGCTTTGGGACTTGAAAGGTTTTGCCAGACTACCAGACAGGTTTGTACAATAAGTCGGCAACTTTTCTATTATGATAGTACAGAAGCTATCATATGCCATTTTAAACTACTGTTACAAATAGCAAAGTGAATCAGTTAAATTAAATTTCAACCGATTTAGTTTTAGAAGAAACTCTGAAAAAACTTTTCGCTCTCTTTACTTGACCTCAACTTTGACCCAAGAAAAGTTTTCAACCATTATTTATGGAACAAAAGCTTTTCAAACATTGATTTCTACCTACAGCACAAATACATTGTTTATGTTGATGCTCCACTGTACCCAATGCTGAACTGACTACATGAAGTATATTATTATAGAAGTATATTATTATCTCTTCTCTTCCAGGCAACTGGCGGTTCCAACACCCCCGAGCTCTGCCTGGACGACCCTCGTTGCGGCAGCAGCAGCTCCAAGCCCAAGCACGTCTCCTTCGACGCGTCCTCGCTCATGAGGTCGCAGACCATCGCCACAATGGACGAAGCAAGCTATCAAAAGTCAATGCAAGGTAAAAGCTTAAAAGTTATGCCAATGCCCGATACTAAGATGGATATGTTTAGACTCTGAAATTGGTGCAGTCTCATAACAGTACTATTTTCTGTTATCTCTAGGTCAACAACAGCAATACCTCCCCCACCAGGGCGTGCTCGTGCCCTCCCACTCCTCTGAGCGCCTCATAGACAGCACTCAGCAGCAGCAGCAACAACAACAAATGCATCAGCAGCAGATGCAGATGCAACAGCAGCAGCAACAACAACAGTCACAAGGGAGCGGAAGTTGTGACTTCGCCTATTACAGTGAGATGCTTCCACCAGAGTTGGCAAGACAACTCATGATGGGTACGTTGTGCACTCTTATGTGGAATCATCCATAGCTAAGAACGAAACAATGTTTATATATGAAAGACGTGCTTGTATGGTTATTATGCTTTTGATTGACCTCCCTATTCCATGGAAAAGTTTGTTAATTTGCTGCCTGTCTACAACTTGCAAAAGAGTGCTTCTTCATCATCTCTGCTAGGCCTGTCAGAAGCTATATATTTTAGCGGTGAAAGTAGGAGTTGGTCTATTTTTCATTTTCTCAGTCTCAGATTTATCTTTCCGGCCTGTTGATTTTGTAATGAATTATGACATGGGAAAAGGAGTAGATTCCTAGTGGGGGAGATTTTTTGATAGAAATTGTACATATAAAGAACTCAAAGCCATATTGATGCACTATTCTAATTTTTAACCTTATTGATCAATACAATCGTATTACTACTAGTATTACTATCACAGGCTTCACAGCTGTATAGTGTATACATTCTTTTATGCTTTCATTTATTTTTGTTCTCCGGCTAACTAGATTCTTCTCTTGTTTCCATTCTTAACTTCCATTTCGTTTATCTTTCCCCTGGGAGCTCTGTCATTCGTGTACGTAGTAGAGAAAGCAAAATATGTATGCAAAAATTGGTAGCAAATAGGAGGAGGAGCACATAAAAATCCACCTTTGTTAACATAAAATGGGTAACAAGAAAATTGGGATCTTGTTCTTACCAAGGTGTTCTTCTATTTGTACACCAAGTCTAATAATAATTCCAGATATACAATTTCAAGTGGTAAAATGAATTGTTAGTGACGATATTCTAACCCTTCCAGAACGTATAAAACGCAACAGCATGCGCACCCAGGCCACGCAGACGGACGTGAACAAGCAGCGCAACGGCAACGGTAGCGCCAACATGAACGGGCTGCCCAACCTGCCAGGCGGAGTGGTCGCGCTCAACAACAGTCTCAACAGGGTCAGCATGATCTCAGAGGGCTGTCAGACGAATGGAATGGGGAATAATGGTGAGTCTAAAACTCTAACCTAAATTACTATTTCATGAAGAGAATCATGTTGTGATCTTAAAGGCAATGGAAACGCAATGCTGATGCAACAACAGCAGCAGCAGCAGAACCTCCACGGGTTCTACCCTCGCTATGCGCCCCCGCCAACACTGCCAAAGAAGACCACGTCGACAGCAACGTCGCCACCAGGACCGAAGCCGCCGGTGCCAATGAGGGCCTCCAGCACTACGACTGGTGAGAGAGGATTACCGATTTATCGAAATATCGAAATATTATCGATTCTTTCTTAACTAGCTACCTCCACGAACGCCCCCCTAAAGCACCCCCAGATCCCTCCCCATATCGCCAAACAACTGCCCGGCTACAAACTCCAAGTCTACCACCTGGACCAGACGACGTCGCAGGATACGTCGACGGCGACGTCCCCTCCCATGAAGCCCGAGCGGCACCAGTCGACGACGTCCGAGACGACGCAGACGCGGTCCGAGGCGACGACGACGGGGTCGGTGACCAACGTGTCAGCGGCGGCGGCGGGCAAGCGGCATCATCATCATCACCACCATCACCACCATAAGAAGCATGACGGGGAGTGCTCAAAACATCACAGGTGTGAATGATGGGCATAAGTATGTATGCAGCTATTATATAAATATCACTCATTACAGAAAGCGGCAGCAACAGCAACAAGCTCAGCAACAAGCCCAACAACAACAACAGCTGCAACAACAAGTTCAAATGCTCCAAACTGAGACTGAAGACGACGTCAGCGACCGGGAGATGCCAGAGCTCGCACCAGTCAACATCTCCAGGCAACAGACCGAGGAGGAGGAGGAAGAGGAAGACCTTGGACAGAAGCTGTCACCACTGGGGTCCAATAGCAGCTCACTGGTCGACCTCCATGAGGGTTCCAACAAGGCTGGTCTGTCCTCAGCGTCTGCGAGTGATGAAGGTTTCGTCAAGAGCCGCGCTGAAGAGGAGCTGGAGGAGGAGAAGTCTGCCGGGGGGAACGGGGCTGAGTCGAGCAGTCCGAGCACGCTGCACGTGAGCAGTGACTCCAACGCCACTGTGGAGAGGGAGGAGCAGGGGCAGCAAGAGCAGGAGGAGCGGTTAAAGGTAGGATTGACACTTGATTACATTGTCAGATTACATATTAAATGCTTATTGTTTAGGAGTTGCAAGAAGACGTCGCCAAAACGACGAAACCTCCTGTCCCAACCAAGCCCCAGAAGCTGAGCCCCACCTCCGTGGCCAGCTCCAGCTCAGGCAGCTACAGTGTGACCACGGAGAGCATCAACAACGGCAACAACCGGCGGCACCACCACCACCACAAGAGCGTCGACCAGCAGCTGAGCCAACGCAAGACCCCAGAGGGTCAAGAACAGCTCAAGGACGAATCCACCCTGGACATCACGACCTCCCTGGACACGAAGAAGCGCCAGATGAAGCTTGACTTGTCGGAGGCTGCCACGCCGTCGCAACAGCAGGAGGACGAGGTGGATTCCCCCGATGGACTGAAGCGCACCCCGAGTGGAGAGCAGGAGCCGGCGACGAGTGACAACATCTGGAAGCGGGCGCCGATGGGCGGCGGCGAGGTTCAGAAGAAGAGGAAGGCGTTCGAGCAGCAGATGAGGCAGAAGAGCATGGCGGGGGAGGAGGGTGGCAGCAGTGGTGGAGAACAGGAGGCTGCAAGGTAGTTTATTATGCATTAAATATGTTTTAGAGTATAAGTAACAGTGTGTTTGTTTCAGAAAATACAGCAGCGGTCAGAAGGCCAAGACCCCGATCACAAGGAAGATCATGTCTGAGGATGTGACCGCCACGACTCCTGGCGGAACGTGTTTGGCCAGATCGCCGGCAATGCATCAGGGATTCAGGACGGAAGATTGGGTCGTGCAGAGGTGAGAATGAATGCATTAAAGAACACTTTAATTAATTGCAATGTTAATTAAGATAATGTATTTGAGCGTGAAATATTGGGCCTAATGACAAGTTTTGACATAATTGGCAAAAATGCGTTACCTAGGAGTCGTTATTGTATGAGGCATGAAAATAACTAACGGAATTTCAATCTTCTTCTATTTCTCAGAACTCCCGTGAATACTCCCGCCGAGGAGATCGCCGCCGGCGCTGCTCTGACGACGGACGCCGACGGCAGGGAGAAGATCATCGTGGGCACGCTCAACCTCAGCGATGACGACGACGACGAGGAGGAGGAGACGAGTCTTCACCTCGACTCGGAGCAGGTAACTTCAGAACCATAGCTTGTACAATGAGCAATGTGCAGACTGGCAACTTCCTAGGTGTTCAAATCAGGAGCGACCACGCCTCCTGGTTGCAATGATGACTCCATGAGGAGCTCTCTTGTGCCATCATCTCTGGAGCTGGAGAAAAGTCAAGAGCCCCGACCAAGAGATGAGGAGCTGGAGGGAACGACAAGTGTCATCCTTGGGGACAAGCGGGCAGATGCTGCTCCACAAGAGCCAAAGGCTGAGCCTGCTCCAAAGCCAGGTGCACTGGTGGTCAAGCCCCCAGCCGGGTTTGGAGACTCCCCCATCAAGCACAAACCGGTTATGATGTCCTCAACTGAGTCCCATGATGACCCCATCGTCCTTCAACGTGCTGACACCATGCCATCGACCTCTGCTGGAACATCTATTGCGAGTGTCACTGGCATGAACATGTCGGATTTTGAGGGTGAGCAGCAGCCAGGCTACGGAGGAGGCCAGTCAACAAGATCTCACTCGCAAGAGTCGGGCTCACAACCTAGATCTCAGTCATCAAGGTAATATTGATATTTGGCACGTCAAATGGAAGGTAATTCTAATGTATATTTCCAGCCGGGAGCGAACTCTTGAACGCCGTGACCGCCACTCTCAGTCCAGCTCAGGTCCACTTCCCCCGCACCAGCCGCACCACTGCCGCCGCAAGGAGGGCTCCGTGACACCCAGCCAGAGCCGCAGCAGCAAGTCCCGCAGCCGCAGCCGGAGCAGCAGCAAGGAGCGGCTGCTGAGCAAGCTTGCCGACGCCGCGCACGCGCCGTGCACGCCCATTGATGAGGATGAGGTGCACGGGCTGTACACGGGCGGCTACAAGAGGAACGTGTGGGCGTTCGTGGGGAAGCTGAATGCGACGACGAGTGTTATGGGGCAATCGGCAGGTAAGCAGAGTTGGACATGGGACTGATAGTTGAGTAGACCTGACCAGAATATGGCAGCGTCAGTACTCTACTGCCAAGTTAAGACTGCATTTCTAAAATATAATAAAGAATTGACCATAATATGCACATGTAGTTATGTAAATCTTAATCATAACCCTCATACGGTACGCTTTCCTTACTAACCCTGACGTTCCAGACCGCGAAGTGTTCCCTCTCCACCGATCGGCCTCCATCGAGTCCACCCAGAGCGAGCGCGAGTTCCGCAAGCGCTATCAGGCGATCACGCATCGAATGGTGCACAGGAAGAGCAGCGCGGTCATGTACAACAAGATTCTAGAGAGGACATTCGGTGAGTTAAACGTTGCTCTGTAGAATAGTATTAACGGGGTTTCTGTGAGTCTGTCCTAGTTTTTGCCGGAGTATGACTTGTTATAAGCAGTCGAAAATAGCAACATCATAACTTACCAAGTGAGAAAACATTGCACAAAAAGTGCATTTTCATGCACATCTGGCACCCACTGAGAGGTGAAAAAGCCCCCTCATGGAATTAGAAAGGACTCTTTTTGCCCAACTTTCCAAAACAAAGGCCGCTGACCAGAGCTGAACAAAGAGGCTTTTCGTGAAGTGCATTCCACCACAAAACATGGGACATTAAAACAACTCTCTCGACTTTTTATTTCTTTGTAAAGTTCTTCTTTATATTTATGGGTTGTCCAGGCGAAAAAGTTGTTTGGAAAGCTGTGAGAAACAAACATTGTTATGTTAACATAAATTGTAAAGAGCTTTTTAGTAAGACAAAGTCGTAATTTTGCTTTATAGCTTATTGGTACTTGTACAACAACAACCACTTACACATATTTGAGTACATGTTATTACATTGTCCAGACTCCTTTCTTTCCGCTCAAGGGTCTCAGCTGATGTCCAAAGGCAGAACAACTTTTTATTCACCAAAGCTCGTTTACCTTTTTACCTTGGTCTGCAAAGTCTCAACCCATTTCCTGCTCGCTTTCCTGTGAAGTGCAATGGATTTTTTTTGCTCATTTTTGCCCGCTTTTTTGTAGTCAGCAATTCCGACAAATAAACAAGAATAAAACAAAGCTGCTTTCAAGTAGAGGCGAATGAAGAAGAAGGTGAACCAAAAAGATACGAGCTTGGCATGAGAAGTACTAGAAGAGGGATTGGAGAGAAATTGACCCAATTTGGTACTTTTGCTGCATTAATATCAATTTTCGGGGTATTTTTGACCGCAATTTAGACGTAGGGAACACATACATACCATATTTTGGAGATGGTTCGGAATGTATGTCATACAGACAGCTTTAACTTGTTCTAAAAAGTAATCTACGCACTTTTCATTATGTACTTTTTTCTCCGACACCAGAATGCAACAAGACTGTTCGCGTGCAGCGCGTCCGCGGCGAGTTCGGCTTCCGCATCCACGGCTCCCGCCCCGTCGTCGTGTCCGCCATCGAGTCCGACACCCCGGCAGAGTCGAGCGGACTCGAGGTAGGCGATATCATTCTCACAATCAACGGGGTCAACGTGCTCGACTTGCCGCACACGGAAGTCGTCAAGACTGCGCAGACAGGTAATTAAATTTAAGCATTTCGGATACTGCTTCAAGCATTACATTGCATATTTTAGAGTATCTACGAGTATTTCATCCCAGCAAAGTTCGCTTTTAGTATATACAAAGTTTACCTTTGTGTTCCATTTCAGGTCGTGACGAGCTCGAACTCGGTCTCGCCCGCGTTGAAGTGGACGAAGCTGAGCTGTCGTCCGCCCTCCTCCCCGAGGAGTCCTCGTCCGCCATGAGCCAGACCCTGCAGCGCTTCGACGAGAGCATGCAGCTGGTGCACTCGGGCTATCTGTGGAAGCTGAGCAGGGGGTCGGAGAACGGGCCGCCGAAGCGGTGGACGAGGAGGTGGTTTGTGCTCAGGGCAGATTCTTGCTTGTACTTCTTCAAGACTGAAAGGGTAAGAAACACATATACTGTAGTAATTGTATGCATTGACTTTAAAAACTCTTTTCTCTTCTAGGAGAGCCGTCCCTTGGGTGCCCTCTTGCTTGCCGGCAGCCTTGTGAACCCCAGCTGTACCAGCTCCATCCCCGCCCCCTCCGACCACGCGTTCGCCTTCACGGTTAAGCTGGCGTCGTCCAACGACCTGGAGGTGAGCCTGGCCACCGAGACCGACGATGAGATGGCCGGATGGGTCAACGCCATGAACAGATGTGCTCAAAATATTAACCAGGTAATGTTTCAGAAAATGAGACCCCAGGAGGTACATGTTTCTTGATGTGCGGCCATTATTGGACACATTCTCAGTTGAGTGAGCTAGGGTACTTGGACAAATTTCATGAACATTATATAAACTAAAATAGCAGAATGCATGTCTAACAGCATTATTGGATTATCCAGAACGGGAAAGACATCAATTTTGAGCATTTTTACTCAATTTTATTCTAACAATTTTGGTGTCCATGAACCTAACTTGATAACCCTTACTTTCAGTCCGACCTCTGGATGGAGATCGCGACTTCCCGCATGACCCTGTCAGCGCTCCAGTTCCCCTCGTACGTGTCCGACTGCAGAGGCTTCCTCCTCAAACTGGACGCCAAGAGCAAGAGCTGGAAGCGGAGGTTCTGCATCCTGGCCGACGCCTGTCTCTATCTCTATGTCGATGAGGAGTCTCCAGAGGCCATCGGTAAGACTAAACATATAACATTTAGTCCGGATATGAATGACCATTGTTTTTGCAGCCACTCTCTGTATCCATGGGTACCGCGTTCAATCTGTGGGCAGCCTTGGCGGCACCCGTCGCCACGCCTTTGAGCTCATCCCGCCTGAGGTCAGTCTCAGGTACTTCTACTTTGTCGCGGATACGGAGACGGAGAAGAAGAGGTGAGGACAACGTTAACTTAAGTTTATTGAATCTTCATTATATTTCAGTTGGTACTAGGGGTGGGGATCGGTAATACCGAAATTTAAAATTCGGTAACGGTAAAAAATAATTTTTACCGGTAAATTACCGGTAATTACCGGTAAAAATCTGTGTAGTAAAATGGCAAAAAATTGAAAATTTCAGTCTACTTGCAAGTAAAATCATTATTTAATATATTTTTACCTGCTGAAAAAGAAATTACAAGAAGAATAGTTAGACAAAAAAATTATAGAGCTTTTTAGCCTTTCATTGCTTTCATAGGGAAAAATGGCCATTTTTCCCAATCTTACTATATAAACTTCAAATTTCGGTAAAATTACCGGTAAAAAAGTTTTTACCGGTAATTTACCGATGTTCAATTACCGGTAATTACCGGTATACCGGTTTACCGATCCCCACCCCTAGTTGGTACAATTTCTTATACAATAGCTGCATTGAAGTAATATAAAAATATATTACAGATGGCTTGCGTCTCTCGAATACTCAATGGATCGCTGGATGAAACTCTCCGAAGATGGGCAATAAGCAAACTAACACTTAAATCGGATTCGCCAAACTGATGAGAATAACGTCATTCTTGCTGTATAAAACTGGTCACATTGTTAAGAAAAAAAGCATTGAACAAATTAAAATATAGTTTTGAAACTGTAACCATCCGACATTATGAACAGAAAAGATTCTCTCAACAAAGAAATCGGTCAATAGAACGTAATATTTAAACAACAATAAGCTCACAAAACCAAGACTTTAAGGACAAAACACATGCTGAAAGATATAATTATTAATAAAATGTTAACAATAACTACTAAAATATATTAACCATGAGTGTATAGATGAAGATGATAATTCAGTGTCTCCCAATACAGAAGAAGAAAAAGCTATTTAAACCCTTTTAATAAGAAACTAACAAAACACAACAACTAACAAATATTAACCAAGATGAGAATAAAACGAATTCGTCAAAGTCGTTTTGATACTGCCAACGAGTGCCAAAGAGTTGAATCGTGAAATAATATGAAATAAAAAGGAAATATAGAAAAATAGTAAATGGAATTTAGAATATTATTGGCGAGTCGACTTTGACTTCGTATTCTGCGGGAAGAAAGTGATATTCTTTACTTATCAATTATTTAGTCAATTCCAAGGTATATAGAGTTAATATACGCCTTGGTCAATTCCATCTCAGGTGCATTTCCCACAATGTCATATAACTTGATTAGCTTCTGGGATGGTCTGGACATAGTAAAGTAAATTTACACTCTTTACTGATGATTAACTCAGCCAGTAGTCACTTCGTATATCTGTTGCTCAATTGGTGACTTAGATATTACCAAGGCCTATATATTACTAAGGTTACCCCGTGTAGGATTTTTTAAATTTTTCCGTTTCCCGCCTTCGCTAATGATGAATCTGAATACTCAGTATCCAGCTATCTGGCAGCACAGCCTCATTTTTCGCTTATGATTTCTCCCAGGCACCCCGTTTGGATATTACAGGTCTTCGTCTAAACTGACAACTATAACTTTCGACTGCTTCTGCTTGTGCATATGAACATGGACATTATGGTTAATATTAAGGCCTCCATAGTCCAGGTTGTTTCCTTTTAGATTCCGCTCATCAGGAGAGAGAGATTAAATTCCTCAAATTACTTCCTTCAAATTCACTTCCCTAAAACAAATGACCTTCAATTACGTAATCTTCAGACCAGCCTAATTATGCACATAAGACAAACAAGAGCAATCTTTTAAAGCAGATTCCAATCTCAGAACGTGACCCTATTAATACCAATTTTAAAAGCATCCTCTGCCCACCTTCCTCATGATTTAGTTGTATTCTGACTCCCAAACTTGACCACATTTAATCTCCCAGAAGCATCTCTTTAATCATAAGAGCAACTCCCACATTGCGCATTGTATTCAACTGTATTTACATGTGTTCAAATTGGATCTTCTCTGCCATCCAATGACATACAGCTCAAAAATGCTTCTGTACAACTCCCTGGACAGCAGCATCCAGATAGCATCTGAAAATGGGCTTCTTCATGTCACTCATACATTTCCTGACAGTTGTATACGCATTTTTTGCGTACATAATGTACAGAGAAAAATGGTAGCAACATTTGCGTAGGCGAATGGGATAAAAATGAATGTATGTATTCAGAGCGGAAGCCAGTTTCTCTGACATGTTGTTGCAAGTAGCAAATATTTATGTGTCTGTTGTATCGTGTAATTATTAGTAATTAGTCCGTAATGTGTGTTTTAATGTTGTCTTATTAATATTAATGACCGGGAAGGCCTCCAATGGCCCGATCTCCTTTTTCGCCATCATTAAGAAGAACAGCTAGTTGCCTAAAATGAGGACCCTCCTGATTGTTATCTAATATTATTAATCGCATGCAATGATACAATTTTATCTTTATTGATATCTAAAATATTTTAAGCAACTTCATTTCCGCTTATTAATGTTCTGACCACGGTTAAAATATCGCCTTCTGTGGCTGGAATAATGGATTACCCAAATTTTAACCATCTTCAGAGTGCAAATAGACGTGAACCCACAACTTGCAAAAACAAACGGTAGTTGTTGTAATTGCCTTTTTCTGACATTGAAATTGAAACTATGACCCGCACAAACAAAATATGAACATTGGTATTTACACTGTCCAGTCGGGCAAAACAATTTAAACTGATGCCCACGCAAGAGTGAGCCAAGATCACTCAGCTCTGTTATGAACAGTTGCTGGCTATTTTATACCCAGAGTTGCTTCCTTGACAATTATTAACCACAAAAATCGTCTTCCTGGCAGAGAAGGAAAAAAAGGATTTCGTAGCTCATGCTGTGAAAATAGCAGCTTGACGTGTGCTGCTCTGTTGAGGGGGAAATGGTCGTACAGGGTGGTGATTTGAATTCTGAACCATATTATTTATTAACTTATTATATTCTTTCATGTACTATGAACCACATAAGACCTTTAATTCAATAACATTATTTAGAATTGTTTTGATGCATGAGTTCATTTTTTTACATACTCTGGAAAATGTACTTCCAACTGAAAGGGTCATTCAAATATCCAACTGTTATATGTTACCCAGGGAGGGGTTAAATTTAAACAACCAAAAGCAATACAATAGAATTATCATATAAAGAGTGTCTTGCTGTGAAAAGAACAACACAGCAATATTACTTTTAAATAATTCTCACCTTTATGAAACAAATTCATTTTAGGTGATATAATATTTTTAAGAGATGCATCTCAAAAAGAACGAAAATACAACAATTGCTTCTTCTTCTCATCTCCTTTATTAACAAGATTGTTTTAATGTCCTGTCAGTCAAAAAGCCCAAAAGATGCATCCACGGCTCATTTGTCGTCTCGTTTCAATCTAACGGTCTAACGAACGTCCTCAAGTGATGTCAATTTAATGGATAAATGGGGCTTGAAACAGATCCAGGCATTTCGTAGCGGTAAAAAGACAGAAAACGGGCAGCCGTGTAATTAAACGCAGGAGGTTACATTAAGGTATGCTAATATTGTCCTATGTTGTTGACCCTATGCGTCATATTTCAATCAATTATTTCACCATGATTGAATCTGCATCATTTTCCAGCTCATCAAAAACGGACCTTTTATATTTCTGACAGACTCTTAAGAGCTCTTAAAACGCAATAACTGTTTTGAAAACGTTCCCATGTTTTGCTTAAAATTGGTAACAAATGCACACAAATACTTGACCTGCGCATACGAGACCTCCTGGAATGTGATCCCCGATGCCTTTGTTTAAAAGCACATTTTTGTGGTCATATCGTTAATCCCCAAACTGATAATGTAATCAGCATCTCGTTCAAACAGTTACGATGATGATGTTTCTTTGTCTTTATGAGCTTATTTTCGAGAACACCTGCGGGTCGGGTAGCAGGTTTCTGACCTATATCGCATGACCATTGCTCATAAATTACGCTAAAGAATGCAAACATTTGACTTACAAAGTCACTCCCATATTTGACAGGGTGGTTAAATATAAATCTAAACATATACAACAATAGTTAATACATATATTTTAAACATATGTTAAGCTAATATAAGAGGGTCTTACGAGAGTGGATGTTCCATATTAAAACATCACCCTGTATCTACAAACATTAGTGGTCCAATCCAATACATCTAGTCAACCTACCCTGATCAAGTTGTGAACTAACAATCCAACAACAAAGAATCAACACTTTGTGTTTACCTTTTTGAACCCAATGACCAATGAGCATCCGAAGATATGATGTATGGAGCTATGTGTAGATGAAAAATATGCCCGCTTTTTAACACGTAACAAAATAATTACAGTGTATCCTCCTGGGTGTTGTGTATTTGACCGCGCTGCTACAGTTTCAAATTCTCGCTCTCAATATGATTTATTACAAAGGTGTTTAAACAGGGCCTTGGTTGAGATGCCTTCTCACAATTCCATTAGACAAAGAAAAACTGGAGCAAAAATGCAATATTTTTAATGTCAAGTTGGCTTCTTAATAGCTTCTGATGCACCGTTTGTTTCATTAATTTGGTCTCACTGGGTGTCTTACTGTCGTCT
This sequence comes from Tisbe holothuriae, assembly GCA_900659605.1. Lineage (NCBI taxonomy): Eukaryota > Metazoa > Arthropoda > Copepoda > Harpacticoida > Tisbidae > Tisbe > Tisbe holothuriae. Next base: position 956 of record LR139387.1, on the reverse strand, counting down.
AAAAGACACCTTTTTCAAAGGAAAAACGTCCAATGCAGGTTAGATCTTCTGTTTACCGTAGACAATGGTTTGCATTGCTTTGAGCTGCAGGATAAGCTCAAGATATGACGGATGAGTGGAACAACATCTGACATTTTAAGAACATGAAAAGAAACACGGTCAACAATGAGAAAAATGATTTAATCGGGGCAGATTTCGGAATGTAAAATATAATTTCATTAACTTTTAATAGCTAAATAGTTTTGGAATGTTAATATGTAATAATCATAAAATGACACATTTGTAAATATTTGTTTACTTCGAAACACGGTTTGGGTCAATTTGTTAAAGTAAGCCGCTCCCCAGTGACTCATCAGTGAAATAAGTCTTACGGCTACAAATTAAATTCTTCTATCAAGGTTAATAACAACAGTTTCAAGTCATAGAAGGATGTTAGTGATTAAAAACGGTTTTTATCCTCGGAGGAGAAGAAGAAGCAACAGCAGAAAATGCGTAACAATCTCAGCTGTGTTGCGTATCGTACGCATTTCAACCAAACCCCGCCGCCGCTCATTAGCACTCATTAGATTAGAGATTAGAAGAAGAATTAGAAGAGAGAGAGAAATAAGGCCACCACAGTTGTATTTGAACGCATTGTTGGGTTCCAAGAATAATATCTAAATGTCTCTGCATGTAAAATATAAATGTTTAGAGAAATAGCAGAGTTACAAATATATTTAGAGATGCGTATAGTAAACCACTGTGACTAAGGAATTAAATGTTGAGTTCATGCGTTAACTGTCTCCCAAGAGATCAGAGAGTGATGGCGAAGAGAAGGAAGCGTTTATAAATCTCTGGCTTGTATAATATGCTAATGAGGGGTGTAATTTAAGGGGCTATTTTAAAGTCTAGATTATTTAAGCCGTTGGTATTTAAAAATCGTGATCCTTTCCGAGAGTCTGAAGTTATTTTAATTA
>LR139383.1:0-13083 GCA_900659605.1 Tisbe holothuriae | reverse complement strand
ATTTTTGGCATTTATGATAAAAAGTCAAGACCAAGGAGAAACGAATTAAGCTTTTAAAGGACGCACAATTGTCATAATAGGAATTAATGCTAATTGTTGCTTTTTATCCCACAGTGGGAAACATTAGGAATTGTATAACTTTCACTGTCTAAGACACCTTTGATGGCGTCACAACTCCTTTGATTGGAGACAGATCACGACCGCCATTTGAAATGGTCAAAAGACTGGTCTAAAAGGCGCTTAAATGCATTCTGCATTTTGCAATACAGGACCCGTATCTAATTATAATTCTAAATTGCTTCCTCATATGTCACTTTTCATGCCATATAGGTGTATAATATTGTAGTTTTGTTGCTTTTAAGTTTGGACATGAACAGTTCATGATGCGTCTGGCTTCCAAGAATATCCTCACTTTTCTCTTTCTTCTCAATTTCTTTGATTCTCGTTTTCTAACGATGACGGATCTCCATTTATATTTTTCCATACGGTGCGAAAAAACGGTGTAATTTACGTTTTCTCCTCAAAAGTTTCTTTGTGGACTGCGACAAGATCAATATTAATAAGATGCCTATTGTTAATTTACATATTACTGTCCTCGATAGCTGCTACTAAATATTGAATATAGATCAATCATTCGATCATGACCACTTCGGATCATAAACCAAACCAGAGGTCAATTTTAATTTCAACTTAATTTCCGCTTTTTGAACCAATGACTGTCTTGTCCTTGGTATCAAAATCATTTTATTGAACAAACAGGAGTTATTGCAGCTACACGAAGTGCACTTTCTTACCCAAAATATCCATCATTTTGTAACCATAGCACATTTTATCCACCACAAAACATCAAAATGTACTATTCTCATATCTTCTTTTCACAGCCTCTCACGACGTTAATATTAGCAACACCCGGTCTATGTCTGCAGGAGGAGAGAGAGAGAATTCTCCTTCAATACCGTTGTATGATGTTATTATTTTCACTCTCCGCAGGCTTCGAGTTTCTCCTTCGCGGCGCTGCTGCCTCTCACCTACTGACTTGGATTAGGCTAAAAAGGAAAATCCCATCCTAAGGAGAGTTTGACGCACGCTGAGTGCAAGAGAATAGAGACTGAGTTACATTTTGTAATCTGTTGTGTAACTTATACGCAAATCAAGTTGTCCAGTTCATAATATACACTGTAGATGTTGTATAATGGACTGTACATCATAAGGATATTTAAGGATTACAAATTGTATAAAAGTACCTAGTTTACGTCCAAAGAGGGATCAAAGCGCGCCTGTGCCAAAACATAACTGTAGTCGTACTGGCGCTCTTATATGCGTGTGATCAGTGCAGCAGGATGAAGTTAAAAGGGACATCTCATAAAAAAGGATTGTGTGTGATTGTTTTTATGTCCAGCAGGGGATGGGACTGGTTTTCTTTGCCAAGTGGAGTTTCTAATTTGCTTCTTTGAAGGATAAAGATGAAGAACGTTTCGTAATAGTATATGAAGGAAGCAAGATACACGGTATTACGCAGTTTATTTGATCTTAAAGACACTATACCTGTTACTCATAATATGTACTATAGCTAATGCTGCAGCACAATTGTTCGCAACATCATTTCCGGAAGAAATGAAATTGCCCCGTGGAGAAAATGAATTTGCTCCTTAAGTGTCTGAGATAGATTGTACGGTCATATTGTGCACACACACATTACAGTAGGTTAAAAGTAGAGCAACAAACACGGGCAATTTCTAGCTAATATGTGTTCAATTTGGGGCCAAATGTTATGCTGCCTGTGTGACTTGTAAGCTTTTTGGACTACACGTAGAAGACAATTTTTACTTTAACGACGGAAAAATAAAACTTTGCAGCTACTTTCTTGACTGAAAAAGTTACGTTTATTTAATCATATTTTACCACGTGCACGCCTAAAATAAAGAAAGTGCTAAGGGGACGTGATATCCTGAAATTGGTAAAGATGCAATTTAATTAATTAAAGTGCTATTTGGCCAAAGACCCGAAAACTTACTTAGCAACACATAATCTTCTATAAGTTACGTATGTAAAAACAGTAGTAATGCTTATGAAGACTTTCAAAAGTTGTCAATCAAGAAAATAACTAAAAATGTAGAATAATTAAACGCATTATGACGCAGAGCCAATATTTACTAACGTACATTGACTACTTTAATGCAGCAGGAAAACAAATTGTTCTACGCCCGTACAGGCCGTAAATCTACAATAGGGCGCAATAATCATGTTTATTACTTTTATAACGCATTCTAGACCTGGGAGGGTTCAGGTTGGATACGAGGTATCATAAAACTAATAATTAAAAGTTAATAAAATATGTGCAATAAAAGCATGATTCCCAGTTAAAAAAACATCACTTCACAATGAATTGCCCCCTTGCAATGTTGATTCTCGCACTGGCCTTTCTGGCCTTTGCTAAAGCGGAAGAAATTTGCTTTGATCAAATGGAATGTCAAACTCCTTTCACTCTGGGTATTGGAAAGGTAGTGGATGCAGACGCCTGCCTGGCATATTGTAAAGCAACAACAGCATGTGAGTTCTGGACATTCTACAGTGAGATTGGGGCTTGCTATTCAGCGCAGGTACATAATATAATACAGAGAACCACTCCTAATGTATTAACTTAGTTTCTTGTTAGTTCTGTGATGAACTTGAAATTGTTGCCTGTGATGATTGCGTGTCAGGCCAGGTGAGCTGTGCACCAGAGCCCGAGTGTGATCTTAGTGGTCAGTGTCAAGGTCTTCTGGAAGATCTGCAGGTTGCCAAGAGTATAGATGACTGCATAAGACTGTGCAAGGTAGTATTAATGAGGATAATTTTTTATCATAATTAAGAACATAACTTCAGGGGGATCTTAATTGTCAATTCTGGAGCTTCACAGAATCCACTTCCTTCTGTTCATTGTACTCAACCTGTGAATCCCTAAATGGTGATTATGTAACTGCAACAACAGGGGAGAAGGAATGTGATGCAGGTGAGGTACATTAACAAAGGATTCCCTGGCCATCCAAACAATATCCTGGGCCATTTGAAAGATGAAATAGACTAACAGTTGTTAAAAAGTAGTGTTTAATAATTAACAGTCATCAACATTTCTGCCCTTAATTTTAGGGCTGATGTGCAATGCTGCTGGTCAATGCCAGGGTCAAGTGGCTGGCTATGATATCAACTTGACCCTTCCTGAGTGCGTGGATAGCTGCCAGGCTAATGATGACTGCAAATATTGGTCATATGATAATGCCTCTCAATTTTGCCTATTGTCTGAGACCTGTAATTTGCTTAATGCAAACTGCCAGAATTGTGTGTCTAGTCACATAGATTGTGAACAACAATGAAGTAACAGAGCTTTATTAAAGATACAGACTAAATTCACAATTATATTATGGCCGTTAATAATTAGGCAAGATTGTACGTTGATTATGCTAATCTTGAAGATACTTTATTCATAGTTTTATTCTTGTGGCATAAGTTTTAAGGCCGTTGGCCATTGCACTGTGGGCAGTACAGAACGTCACAGAAGTCGAGCTAGGTCGTCCATAAAAGTTATGATCCTCCAATATGAATCATTTTGGACTATAAAACATTGTGCCTATAGTCTGTCAACATCACTTCACAATGACTAGCTTTCTTGCAAGGGCAGTTTTGTCTCTGGCCTTAGTGGCCACAATTACTGCTGAAGAAATATGTTTTGATCAAATGGAGTGTCAAACTCCTTTCACTCTGGGCATTGGAAAGGTTGTGGACGCAGATGCATGTCTGGCAATTTGTAAAGAAACAAGCGGGTGTGAGTTCTGGACATTCTATAGTGACATTGGTGCTTGTTACGCAGCTCAGGTATGTTCCCTAAAGTTAATGTGTACCATTTTAATATTCAGTTTTATGTGTTTGTAGTACTGTGATGAAAGTGAAATTGTTGCCTGTGATGACTGCATATCAGGGCAGGTGAGCTGTGAGCCAGAACCAGAGTGTGACCTAAGTGGCCAATGTCAGGGTCTACTACAAGATCTGAAGGTTGCAGTTGACATCGCTGAATGTATTAGTTTGTGCAAGGTATGCAAATTGTAAAAAACCCAGATAATATCTTAAACCCTGAATTACTTATAACACTGATAGGAAGATGACAATTGTCATTTCTGGAGTTTCACAGAATCCACTTCATTCTGTTCCTTGTACTCAACATGTGAATCACTTAATGGTGATTATGTAACAGCAACAACAGGAGAGAAGGATTGTGGAGATGGTGAGAATGAATAAGCCTAATTAAGGCTCTTTATTGTAATATACAATCATTTCAGAATTGGTGTGCAATGTAGACGGTTTGTGCAAGGGTCCCTTGGCAGGCTTTGACATTACTAACAATGCAGAGCAATGTTCTGGCCTTTGTACAAATGAGCCTCTATGTTCTCATTGGTCATTTGATACCATCAACCAGTTCTGTACATTGCTTCAGAGTTGTGACATTCTTGCTGAGGCTACTGGGGTTGTCTCTGGAGAGAAAGGTTGCATTTGGGAACTGTACTACTGAATGCACACTGTTGAGAATTAATAAAAAGTTTTATTTAAATAATCTGTTTGCTCGGGTTTCTCTTTTTTCTATGACGTTTTTCATAAATAAGAGATTATGCGTTTCAAGACAGACTCAAGGCATCAACAACATTCTATCATACGGCCGGGTATATTCAATTTAAGATGGGCTGCAAACTAGCAACACTGTTTCTTTGTTGGTTTCTTGTTGCTTCGGCTCTTGCTGACCAAGGTAAGCCATTGATCCTTAAAAAGAGACCTTGCCTGGCCTTGCAAGTCTGATAGTTCATAAAATTAATCTAGGACGTGTTAGCCATATTTGCAAGTCGCTCGACTCCAACCCAGAAGGCTGAGGGTTTGATCCCTGTGGCATGATGAGGAAAATTGCAAATTTGGTGAATGAACCGGAATTATTGTAGGCCAGGTCTACACTGAAATAAACCTAAGAATATGATTCTCTTTTTATTTCTGAGCGCTCCCTTTTTTCGACCAGCGCAGTGGGCTGATCAACAGGGAGAAATAATTCGACTTTGGGTAATATTCTCCTCAGAGAGAATATTTATTCCTCCTTTTTTACTACTGTTTGAGGAATATATTCCAAAAATATTCTCCATTTTTATTCCAATGAAGACACGGCCGTAATGCCAAAAAATATTTATAAGTAAGGATCAAAAATAAAATATTTTAAGAGAAAAATGTCACATAACATTACATTCCCCGATAGATACACCATGTGGGAATCCTGGACGATGCGACGGCCTGATCATGGGCTTTGAAATCATTGCAACAGAAGCTGATTGTATTGTTCTCTGTCAGGAGCATTATACTGAAGATTGCGGCTACTGGAGCTACATGATGGAAGACAAGTACTGTGTGCTGAGCGAAGAATGTAATATTATTGATCATCGTGAACCTGGTTGGGTGTATGGCCACAGAGACTGTCCTGTATGATACATCAATTGTATAGAAGAAATACATGTTCTCCAAGCCAAAAAAAATCGCCTGAATGATTGCTTACTAAGCCAAAGTTAAACTAAAGTTATTAATAACTTTGGCTTAATTTTGGCTTAGTAAGCAACCATTCAGGCGATTTTTTTTGGCTGGGCTTGTTCAAGATAATTACATAACAAAATCCCATGTCAGAGTTTCTTTTTATTGTATTTGAGATCATTAGTTGCTGGCTAGCAATGAATGTTTAACTTGTTTCATTATCTCTATTATACTAAATTACATACTACGTAGGCCTATGTAGGCAGTCGACGTCCACCACTGAGTGCGACTCTTAGTATATATTTAGTCCGAAAAGGCAAGTAGGGCACTGGTCCAAACTAAGGTTGTCATTAGTCCGAACTGCATAGTACATCAATAGTCCGAATTTACATACATGTACGTCACTAGGTCGAATGGGAGGAATGCACTAGTCCGACTACATTGTAGGGTATGATTTAGTCCGACAACAGGGTATGCTTTAGTCCGACAGTAGGGTAAGCATAAGTCCAGTACCATGCATGATGACCATAAGCATAAGTTTGACAGCAGGGTAAGCATAAGAAGTTTAAGAACCACAAAAAATATTAAATTGGACAGGAATTTTACAATTGACATTAATATATTTACTAAAGTAAAAATACAATACACTGTTAATTAAGAACATTTCTGCACAATAATATAAAAGACCATATCTCATCATACCCTATTACACAGTTTAACTAGTACAAATAATACTGCATTATCACAGTAAAAATACTGCATTGTGCTTCTGATAATGAAGAGAAAGAAAGATGTCATATTGATAATTATTTGCATATGCATCTATAAATTATGAGTGCATACATACTGTTTATAAACAATTGTGTTATCATAAAACTACTATAATATACTAAAACCCATAGAACTAATGAAATACTTCCATGTCGGACTAGTGAACATCCCTTGACAGATTCGGGCTAATGGTATACTACTGTATTCGGCCTAATGGTATACTACTGCATTCGGCCTAATGAACACCCTCAGACAGATTCGGATTTATGGGATACTACTGTATTTGGTCTAGTGAACACCCTCAGATTAGATTCGGACTAATGGTGTACCACTAAGTTCGGACTACTGGGTACTGTGCCAAATTCGGACTAAATGTTTACTTCTGTCGGACTAAATGTGTTGCCTCGAGGCAGTCAGACCCAGACTACCAGCATTTGTTTAAATACAGGGTGATCCAAGTTGTTTGTGTAAATTTAAAATTGTTGCTTCTTGGACATACAGTGTCATATCATAGACTTTCAAACACCAAAAGATAGATCAAGAAGAGCATTTTTGTGTGGTAGCATTATATTTTGGCTTGAATCAAACCTAATGTGCTCATGACACATCCAACATTTTCTTTCATTTTTCCTGTTTCCACATTTTTGCCAGTTCCCAATATTTAAGTCTGAGCCTTCAGTGTTCAATTTCAAGCCCACACATGAAATGAGTTACTTTTTCAAGGTTTTCCTTATGAAGTCACTTGCAGAGGTCTGTTTTTTATATGTGCCATCATTTTTAGATGAATTAAAGCTACTGTGGAGGAGAATATTAGCTTAATACCCACCAAACTAAGCCATGCACCAGCTTAAAGTGCTTAGAGAGGAGATAACCGCCATGTTGGGAAGAATATTGCTTAGCATTTAAAGGTTAAAATATATTTTATGGTGCAATGGGTGTGAAATAGTGTTAAAAATAGCTGAACAGAAAAAAATATGCATGTGATTTTATTATGGTCTCATTTTTTAAATATAAATGGTGGATTGAATAATTTTTAATTTACTTCATAAGAGTGTGAAAATTGGCCTTATGTTGAATTGCTAAATTTGACTACATAACATAAATGTTCACCCCAATCATGTATATCAATAAAAATGCTCTTAAAGAGCTACAAAATGGTCTTTAAATTATTTTGATAGCATTGATTATGTGGGAGATATAACAATTTTAAATTTACACAAACAACTTGGATCACCCTGTATAATAAAATAACCAGTTAGCCAGTTTTAGAATTTGAAATACCAGTTTTGGTTCAAAATACCCTGTTATGGGGTCACTAAATAAATGCTCACCCTGTATTGCAATATATCAAACAAAATGGTAATATAATATAATTATGCTATCTTTAGTTTTGTCATTGGACCTCTGAAAGCTGAGATATGGCCGTTTACTTTTTTACAGTAATTGTGGGACATCCTGTATATTGTGCATTGTGTGTGGGTGAATGTGCGGTTTTTAAGATACAAACCGAGGTCGGTTTTGGTTTTCGGTTTGTGAAAAGGCGGTTTCGGTTTTCGGTTTCCGGTTTTTGGTTTTTGGTTTTTGCTGATGTAGTAAACATGCACGCCATTGTGAGTTCATTGTGAAATCATAACAAACTATCTCTGGATTATAAACAGCTCAGGAAAAAAATTGTGATGGACCTTCATTCCAAAGGTTTCATTTTTATGCTGATTAAAACACAAAAGAAAAATGTTTTAGTACAAAACTTCGCTAACAGTAGACTATTTATTACCAAAAACACTTTCTAGAACGACATATCCTTAAAAAACGACTTTTTGTTGGCGCCACAACTGAAATGATTCACCATTTTGACATCGCGACTTGGACGAATGAGTGCAATACACCATTTTATTCCTTGAGTTATGACTTAAAACTTGATGCCCATCATAATTTTTAGCTTGCAGTTGCTTTTTGAGAAATTCAATATGTGTGCCCCGCAGGGCTAGGCCAGGGCTTTAAAGGGTTGGGTGCCCCTACAAATTTTTTTGTAGGCCTCAAATTATTTACAAAAGCTGATGTTTTCTGCAGAGAACGCAAATTTAGGATAATTCAGGTATTTGGAAGGACTTTTTAGAAATAGGACAATTATGGTAGAATTCTTAATTAGTCCTCTGGGGGCTCCTTGCCCTGCGGGAGCCCTAATTCCTCATGGGGCATATTAAGTTTCATATTGAACTGTGGAAACCATAAAAAGGGTATTTGATATATTTGCTAGAACTAAGCCCAGATAAGAATTTAGCATCCCTGGATTAGTGTTATACATGCACTAATTTGCACCACATGTAATGTAACTTAATGATGTCCTAGTATTAAGACATTTGGTGGGAAACTGGCATATATACTATACATTGACAACATAAACTATGAAATTGATACCTTCATGGTAAAACATATTTGTCTTCTTATATCTGAAATATATGCAAAAATTGGCAAGCAAGATATATATATTAAGGACCCACAAACATTAACTTATGGCTACATTCATTGCTTTATAGACTGGGATTTGTTTGTGTCAAAAAAAATATATTATTGGGAAACTCTTTACACGAACTGGATAAAAAACTCAACAAATAGACAACTACTCATTGTGCATTATGAATTTTTAATGAAGACCCCAATACTTCAACTCAAACGGATTATGGCATTCTTAAATCAACCCTTTGATGAATCAAGATTAAAGTGTCTCCAAAAATATTCAGAAGGAATTGCGCATCGGAAAAGGAATAATGAAACAACTAGTCCATACACGGAACAGCAAAAACGTGATGTGATGAATGCCATTCAAAGATTAAATACACTGATTTGTGACAGAGGCTTACCGGAGTTACCAATGGATATGTATATTGCTTAAATATATAAAGATAATTATGTCTCTAAGCATTTAAATATTAATGAAAATCGTTTCGATTTGTTAGAAATAATCCGGAAAGGTCGCATTTCTAGTAAAATATAGCATTTATCGTTTTAATACATAAAATATGTTGTATGTATGAGTCTCGAACTAAAACTAATAATAGTGGCCTTTTCCCCGAGCATCAAGTTGGTCATTTTCTGGGATCCTATCATGTTCGGAATAATTAAATTTCTGCCTTAAAGGCAAGGATGTTATAATAATAAGGATATGAGACAAAATATTTTTGTGTAGTAAATTTGTAAGCTGTAAAAAATTGACTGGGGAGGTTCAGTGGCCTTTTATAATGAAATTTCCGTCGTTTTGGCTCATTGACGTACCATTACCCTCCTATTTCTACTTCTTTGCGCAAGCCTGGAAAAAAGCGCCCTCCTTAGAAAAAAAGTGCCCTCGAATGCTTTATAAAGCTGAGGAGAGGACAGAATGATGAGCTTTCAAACTCCAGAGAAATTTTGTCAACTGTCGTTTCTCTTCTCCTTAAGCTTAAGCTTAAAGGTGATGCAATGAACTTTTTTGCTAGTTTATAAAGGACAGGTGGACTGTGACCGTGCGTGCGGGCAGTGGAGAAATAAGCAGAAGCAGCGGATAAATGAGCAAAGATATGACATTTCCACTCATTTTTCCGCAGCTTCTGCTGCTTCTGCTCATTTCTCCGCTCAAATGAGTCGCCGTCTAACGAGAGCTCCTACAAAGGAAGGAAAGAAGGAAGTTTTTCGGTTAATTTTTCCGAAAAACTTCTTCAGCTAACAAGGCGTGAGTGAGTGTCAGGAGGAAGGAAAATGGAGAATTAACCCAAAAAATTCTTTGAGAGGAAGGAAAAAGGAAAATTAACCAAAAAACTTCCTCCTTTCCTTCCCGTGTAGGAGCTCTCTAACAAGAGATTTTTTTACTTACTGGATCACCTCTGGCATAATCCCCGCTACTGTTATACGGTATACTCGTATGTACGTTAGTTTGCGGCTTTTGTCATTATGCCTCAAATTTGTGTTTATATGTAAAAGATTTAATGATAATCTTAGTAATAGGTAAGTGTTTAGGATAGCAAAACTTTTTGGATCATTAATCCGTTGCCAATCATTTGTCAGTAAAAGTTTGACCCTTTTCATTAACTGCATTAACTAACATTAATTAAGTACGTAATGGGATTAAAGATTGCCTGTTTGCCCTAATATAGGTCAACGCGACAGCATTCTTACACGCAAACAAAAGTCGTTGCTTGAAATGAGCGACAAACAGGTTGCGAATTTGCACCTGAAAAAGTTTCCCCAACGCAGTAGTCTGATTCGAGAACTCCTGAGGATTGGTTGAACTCCACAAGTAGCTCTAAGACAGACACTCAGAGAGAGTTTCTTGGTAGACGGATTTCACCATAATTGTCATTGACAAGGGTCCAAGGACAACCGATAAGTTTGTATTTGAGTTTGAGTAACAATAACTAACACATGCTGTTGCCCCTTACGAGGCGTACTGCAGAACCACAAGCCAGGGACGCTCAACAACATAGTAACTGTTGTACCAGTACAACAGTGACATTCACAGAGGGCGCTGTCAAGCTTTACATCATTTGCTGGGGCCTAGTTTCTTTTAGGTCATGCACATTTCAGTAGCAGAAGCATTTTCCAAATTAGGACCAACTATACATCAAGAGCAGTTTATCTTTCAGTAGCACCGCCCGGGAATTGAACCCATGACCAATCAGTGGCATGTGTCCCAGCCCGGCGCTCTACCAATTGAGCTACTGCCATTCTCAATCCTCATTGTATTTATAACCCGGAGTGCAGTACGGAGGCCCGTACGTAAAAGTGACTTAGTAAATTGATTATTATGTATAACTAAGTAAATATGTCTGATTGCAGACAGCTAAGCAAGAAATATAATATTCATTTATTCACACATCTCAAAATTTACTTCAATAAATCTAGCAATATATCCAATCCTTATGTTTAATTGGTCTACACTCCAATGGGCACATGTGTTTGCCAGTTATATTTCGAACTTTTTCCCGCTTTGGTCCAAATCCGCACCACATGTAGGAGAAACGTTGAACGCTGAAGGAATGGAATTCAGTGCCGTATTTTGGGTTGCTGAAAGTAGAGCAGCTACAGAATATAATGAATTAGTGATTCGAATTGTCCAGTTAATAGAGATGTGCGGATCCAAGATTTTTGGCGAATCCGGATCCAGCTTAGATCCGCGGATCCGGATCCGGATCCAGTGAACTACTATATGGCCATAGCTATGGGCATATCTCTGTTAATGGACTAATATTGAATTGTGCTATAGGCTGAGTTGCGCTAAAACTGTGTCAAGGAGAAACTGTTAGATTTAACACAAGTTTCTGGGTTAACTTTTAATTTTGTGAAATGTCTTCAGTTGCAGATATTTACTTAGTAAGACTCTGGATCCGGATCCGCGGCGGATCCTAAATATTTCGGGTCCGGATCCGGTTCCAGCCCAGATCCGCAGATCTGGATCCGGATCCGGGTACGCGCACATCTCTACCAGGTAATATGTTTTGGACTCTTGGCTATTGAATTTATTCTATATCTAGCCTTGTGCACTTACTTGCATCTGAAAGCATCGTGGATAAACGTTCGATTCCCTTGTCTTAATGTCGGCCACAGTGCATCACCTAGATTCCTCTGATCAGAACCGTATCCGTACGAGAAAGCACCACGTAACATCAACTGCTCTCTGAGATGGACTGTCAGAGCTTTAAATAGTATGAATGTTACAAAAAAATTGATTGTTGTAAAAATATCATCAAAAATAGCATTGGCTCCTAACACAGATATGTATTAGTAACCATAGATTGGTTGCCATAATGTTGATGTTGATGTCAAAAAGGTTAGTATATGCTGTTGGGCAAAACGGGGTTTGAAGGAATCCATTTTGGATTTGTCACGCTAGTCAGTCCACTCAGCGCAAGTGCAAATAGTTCGGGCTGAGTGGAGGACTAAGCCTGGGAGCGGAGTCGAGCTGGTTTATGTGTAGTAAAACACCCGTTTTGCCTCCTCCAAAAAGCTTATTTTTAGACGTCGTATTTTACATGCTTGCAATCTATGGTTACTATACATATATGTGGCTCCTAAGGTAGGCTATTTCCCCACTCTGATTGACTCTATACACATTTACAAAATTTTACACCTCCTTGTGTTCAAATGTGTGACGCCCTTGGAATACTCATTGACAATGCGACATAAACCGTCGCGACCGGAGAGCATTATTTCGCCGACAAGAAACGACAAGAGAGAACCGATGATCGTTGAAATAACGATTTCTATATAGAGAGTGTTATTTCAACGATACTGAGTTACTGCCTCAGCCTCCTGCCTGCCTGAGGCTGACGCATCGAACTAAGACGGGCTGACGGAAGTTCTTCCGGCTGACTCGGCTGACAAAACGATACTGAGTTTTTACCTGACCAGCAAGAAGGCTCAGCAGAAGCCTTGTAGTAAAGAAAAATATAATAATACAATACAAGGGAGAAGTGTCTGAAGTGACACATACAAAGAAGAAGAAGACATGTTAAATGCATTCGTTGTGCATTTCTGGTCTCTTGTAGTCCCCGTACAATTATGTCCATCTCATTGTTTATTCCTAAATGCTGAAAAATCACCTTCAGCCAGCCGATGCTAACTCAGTCAGGAGTTCTCCCTTGGCACTACAACCGTTATACGCCTTCTTCTATGCTACAACCAGAGTCTCTGCTACAACCTGAGAAAAGGGATAAATATGGAATGGCAGATATCATCTCCACGACAGCTAGTCACCCGAAATCGGGCGGATAAAGGTTTCTTTGCTTCTGAGAGGAATTTTTCCGCCCT
>LR139380.1:16931-29245 GCA_900659605.1 Tisbe holothuriae | reverse complement strand
TTTCAAATTTCGAATGTAGTGAGTCGATAATCTACACAGAGTTTTCTCTCATCGATGTTCATTCAAATGATTATTATGGAGAGCTCTGCGGCCTTGAATTGATGTGAGATATTCCCCTTCGCACTACTTATAGAAGAATTTTATAGTGCAAAACAAGGTTATATTAGTAAAAAAATATACGCTATTGCTGTATTAGCATTCTTTTATGTATATGGCTAAAGGAGTATGGGCAGATTCATGTTAAATATAGCAGTATAATTCCTCTGCAAAGTCGTCCATCAATAGAGAACTGACTGCTGTGCAAAATATAACAATAAAAACTAAACGAGCATCATCATAGAGGAGCATCAATAGCAGCAAGGGCACAAGAGCGCTATTACAGCTCTAACAGCGCTTTTGCACTTCTTCTTCTTTTATTGTCTCTATAAAGCCTTGCGAGCGAACACCGCCTCGTTAACAATATTATCCTTGCACCCTGTTAATGATATTATTATTCCCTCCTCCTCCTTTCTTCCGTGCCGTTATTATGGGTGTGCCTTCCAGTGGAAGAAGAAGAAGACTAATTTGATTACAAAAGCCTTTCTTATTCTTGTTCTTCCCATTGACACCATTTCCAAAAGCGAGGCTCGCTCGGCTGCTGCTCATTAAGCTGATTTTGAGTGGAGGGAGCTTTCTATGGAGATACAGAGAATTGAGACTTTTTGCAGAGGTTTGAATGCATGCTTGCGAAGAAGTTTTTCATTGCAATACTGTCTGATTAATGAATAATTAATAACCGTCGTATAAAGATGCTTTGTTCAGAACATTATAATAAAACACTGTATTATCTTTTAAAAGTTTACTGTTCATTGTAAAAGGATTGCAAAACTGTCTGATGAACTCTGATTATTAACAGATATTTCCTTGCACACACAGAAGAAGCCAGGAAAATCAGAGCTGGAAGCTAATCAAATTTATGCTTTCCACTCCCCCTCATATTTCCGACTTCCCTACTTTTATTGCCTTCGTCATTGCATACATCAAAAAGTTCCCTTTTCGGATATATCGGTTTTCCTTCACTACTCCTATCGGCGACAACACATTTGTCAGTCATGATTAAAAGCACCTCAGATTAGGCTGCTACGACACGGGAGGAGTACACAAAGTGCATCAAAGGCCACTACAGCACAAAAGTTTCTTCACAACCCCTGAGCAAACAGTTTTAGATTGGAAGATCGGGTTACGCCGGGTTTAAATAAATAAAAGAAAGTTTTTCATGTGTTCATCCGAACAAAAGTTTCTATTAAAAAGTTTTCTGTTCCCCCAGAAACAATGAGAAGTTGCTTCATATCATTTGAAAAGTGTAACAAAGCCGTGGAAGTTGCTGTTGCGGCTTCATCTCGTTTAAACTCTATGCTGTACTTTAATCTAAAACTGTGCCATTGCGACCAGGTTGTTTAAGCTTTAAACTTTTCAACTACTCTTTAATTTAATATTTACAGTCCTTCATTTACTGCAGCGTTCCAGTACTTTAGATAAGCTGGATAAAATGCAACAATGCTTTAATTAAACTTATAGCTTAAACCATATATCCAGGACTCCCACCCCACATTCCGTATAAAACGTCCCCTTTAATCATGCATAATCTCTGTAAGGACACCTTCCCAACGCACTCTATCTGACGCAGGTATCGCATTAGGGGATTTCCCCCGCTCAGCTTTCTAGCTGGGGTGTGTTTCCCAGGAGAAGGAGAGCACTACAGTCAGATTCAATTTCATCAGGGGGAAAAGCCACTTACGGATAATTATAACCATGGCTCCAGATCATGTACTCGGTTTGTCATTATTGAGGTTACACGGTTTACTTATTGCCTGCAAAAAGGATACAACATGGTTTAACCTACATTTGGTATCAAAGGATTTTTTGCTTCCTTTGCTGCATGCATTTCTTATTTTCCCTCAATGGTGAATATATTGCAAACAGAATCATAAATATGAGGAAAGTCGTCTCAATGGAAATGGCATTAGATGCACTTTTATAATGGTAACAATAACAACATGCCAACTTGTTTTGCCCCAGTGAGAGTTAAGTATATACAGTTGCAAACATAATATATATGAATTCATCATAAAGTAATGTTGTGTTTCTCCCCCTTCCTTTCGCAGGTAAGCCTCTGCACAAGTGGAAAAAGCACTCAAAGAAAAAAAGGCTTTCTGCGGTATACTGTTTAACTTTTTGTGTTCATGCTCCGCTATCACGAGAGAAAGAAATTGAGCTGGCTTGGAATGTCCATAATGTTGTTGCATGCCACCCACCGATATTTGTCAACTGTCACTTTGTAAAAAGTTCTCCTGAGAGAGAGAAAGACTCCTTTCTTATTTTCCCAGACGCCTATTCTGACCAAGAGAGGTTTTGATTAAACGTGCCTGGGATATGTTTAGTGTAGACGTGTCATGAGCTAAATGGGGTTTAGACATACCAGCACTTGACACTAGGGGATGATGGTTCTGGACCTTCAGTAATCTTGACTGTTGCATATAAGGGGAATCAACTGTAGTATCCCCTGAAAGTGCAACAACATAAAAAAGAAAAGAAAGTTCCAGACACACTCTCTTGATGATGTATTCTTAGTCGGTGATTGTCCCAACACTCCAGCCAGAATACGCAATGAATTTGACCCTATCCTGTGAAGAAGGTGACGAGAATAAAACAACCTCCAGACATTGCTTCTAATTACTTGGGAAATGCGTCTCGTCTCAAGAGGATTTCCTTTCCTTTTCCCCAAATTCGGGCAATGTAGGAAATTGAATTGAAAGCCATCGACGGGTGAATAATTTCCCCCATTTTCCGAGCCAGGATGTAATACGTCTAGGATCCATTTCGGATTCCAGGCTATTGTGTTGGTGGTCCAGCTATATGGCATTATCAGTCTGAAAGACTTTTTCTCCCTTGGCTTACCTATTGAAAAGCACTGAGTGTAGCAAATCCCGGCAAAGTCTGATTCCCTCCTTCCATCAATTGCATTATGGCATTTCTGTTCCGTATATACCCTTTATTCCCTCTTTTCTTATATATTCCTCCTACTTTTGCCCTGCTTGAGTGCACAAAACTGCTACGACTACCCCATCACGCCATTCTTATTGTTCGCTCAAGAAAAGTCAGATAAGGTAGCAAAAAGAAGTTCTTTTAAGGGGACAAAAAGGGGAAGAAGCGAATATAATGACCGTTGGTGACGGCCAGGGTTGACACTTCACCTACCATTGGCATCATTATGTCAGATTTGGTCATCTCACTGTTGAAAGCATTAGCAAACTGGCATTCCTAACACTAGTGACTACCAGGGATACCACAGAGTATGTATTTATGGTATAATTAGGGTCACATATATGCCCTATTTTTGTTAAAATGTGTCAACCCTGCTCTCGTCGAAGGGTATTTTTCATTTTGCACCCCTCTGATGATGTTGGACAAATTGAGGACGACGAAAAACATTATTAAAGGTGATGGAGGGTGAAAAATAACACAGGGTTGACATATTTTAAGCACTTTGGACGCTCAAATGTAGCTCATGATGCGTTGGAATGTGGGTAATATGTCATCCCCTGAAAGGAAAATAAGTCATAAAATAGAAAGGGTGAAATATGGATATCCTCGAAATGGCCATTAAGGGAAGCTGATACTCTGATTCTATTTGCTCACAACCCTTTTTGCAAGTAGGTTTTAATTGAGTCGCCCTTCTGTTACTGCAATAATATGTACATAAGATCTTGTTTTCTTGAATCACCCCTCTTGGAAAAACAAATGTTTCCCCTCTTAAAAGAGTAAATCAGCTGGCAATGATGTGTGAAATGATATGTGTGTATAATACAGGGGTGTGTAAGAGACATAATGGCAGCCCTGATGACCACAGTAAATATATACTTAGTATATATTTTCGTCATTGTTGATTTATGAGTGCCCTTAAAATCTCCGAACCGGATTCCATCTAATTTCCGTTTTGTCGATCGCCGTTGTTGTTTATTATTCCGTTAGCAGTCGAGTATGAGGCTAGGCGGGGGATCATAAAACTTTCTTTACAGCATTTCTTCGTTGCCTAACAAACTCACAAGTTGTATACATGGACAAGGTGGTAATATGGTCATGTATTGTATATGTATAAAAGTCTTGGAATATGCGTTCGTGTATGCATTGTCAATGTTTAAACCGATTTGATCTATTCTGAAAAACTTTCATTTTGTTTACAGTAGTTGTTGTATTATGCAGTTCAAGAGTTATTTTGGACATTTCACTTTCTCCCCCAAACAAAAAGCATTTTCTACGTATTAAAGAGGTCAAAAAGAGTTCTTTACATTCCTAATATGCTTGGGTTAAATTCTCTTTTTCCTGCTGAAAAATGTCCAAATTAGAAGCATGTTCTTAGTGACAATATGCTTGGCTGAAATCTGCATACTTTTTGCTCTCATTTGAGGGGTAAAATAGGTTTGAAAACGTAATTATGCTTATCCGTTCTAGAGATAGCGGCGTATTTTGTGCTTATTAATCACTGCTCTGAGTGCAAAAAGTGCCTGAAGGGATTCTTGCTATAATTGAATCTATTTTAGGCATTGTATATGAGCAAAAAATGGGCGGACAGATGAGCAAAAAGGAGATTTTTAATTCACAAATTAAAATGGTAAAGAATGGGAATGTTACTGAGAATTTAAACGCTCAAAAATATTTGCTTCAAAGAAATACTCTTCATTTCAATCCTGATTTAAAGTTTTATTTGAACAAATTCTCCTGCGCTCATTTGATAATGACCTGTCACTAGTTTTAACCGGTGCAAACGTGTACAAAACATTTCCTATTTTAGACAACAATTCCGAACCTCGTCCATATCCAAACTATCCACGTATGACTTGAAACATAAATTTCTCGTCCAACTTCCACCCACCACTCACTTTAGTTTCTTCCCAGCAGCCTCTGATTCAATATCACTGACAGAAGCAATCAAGCGTGGGACGACCATTGACGTACAACAAGACATGATAAGACATCGGTGGAATCATTGCAAAGAAAGAGCACAAAAGGAGTTTTTCTTCCGTCTTTCATCACTCCATAATTTTCTCCTTTGTTTGTTCGTCGAACGGAAGAAGACAGTCTTGGAAATGATCAAAGCTGGAATTAATAATCAGTTCAAATGGGGAAAAACAACATCATTTGAAGCTATTTTTCTGCCTTTAAATGGTCTATTTTTGCCGGATATTTTACGATGTATTGAAAAAGCTATCGTATTCTTTGATCTTTTTTATCCTCAGTAGGGTGTGTCATGCTTTATAGGAGGGGAAAACTTTTACAGGGTCTATTTGATGTCGCAGGTTATGTAAGAAAAAGTCTTTTTGCCCTTTTCCAGTGCATACAAAAACCAGGAGACCGTAATAAATCATGAAACATTCATGTATTGGTTATGTATTCAAATTTGCTCCCCCTCCCTTCTTATTGGAAGTTCATCGTTTTAGCTGCTTAAATATGAAACAGTTCATGACTTAAGCTCTATTTTTGCCCCTTTGATGCTGGGGAAAGGAATAAAGGGTTCTCACAAAAGCTGCTTTCATAAACCTTTTATTGTTTATCTTGTCAACGATAATCGTCTCTATCCCATTAATGCAATATTAAGCATCCTTTTGTGTCCAATATCCACACATTATACGCCTCTCTAATCCACAAAAGTCACGATAATGAAACGTAATAAGCAGTCTTCTTCCATAATCCATCTTTAGACGAACAACAATAAGGAGAACAAAAACAGTTCCTATATGTCAGTTTCAACGGATCATCAGAGGCTTTCTAAGAAGGAGAGAGAGAGAGAGAGAGAGAGAGAGAGAGGAGAAAGAACCTGTCTTGAGCTGACTTTAGAGATGATTAGCATACACATGGATAGACTGGCTATAAGGGATGCCAACTTGATTACATTATATGTAAATATTAGAGAGAGATTGTTACTAAACATTCTAGTATTCTTTACTTTTGTGGCAACCCTGAATGTGGCCCTCACAAGTCACAAGGAGAAATAGTTGTAGATAGTTCATTTTCTTGACCAGCTTATGACGACTGTTGAGGCTGAGGTGAAATATGAAAGTTTTGACGGCCAACAGAACAGCGAAAATTTCTCAAAGAGGTCATTCACAGCCTCAATCTCGGCATGGAATTCAGGCCTTGAACATTTTACTCTGACAGATTTAGAGTTTAACAATCAGGGATGACGGCAATTTAAATGGCAACCCTGAATCTATAAAGCGCTGTTTCCTCTTCTCCTACCTTATCTCATCTCAGCATCATCTTGTCTGTTATTTTTATCCCTTTTCTTCAGATGTTTTCAACCCCCTTTCCTCAAATATATCGCTTTCAAAAACCTCTTTTTATCCAATACTTGCACACAAAAGACGGAAGCTCTCCCCAGTTCAAACGAACCCTTATATGCTCTTTCTCTGAAAGTAGTTTATCTTGCTAAATGTTGTTTTATTCAAAGGCTGACAATATTTCCTTCTTTGGAGAGAGATACAGAGATTGTTTTTCAAGAGAGAGAGAGAGAAAGTCCGCACCCTATTTTCACGACAACATACAAGAGCAGAAGTAGCAGCAGCAACAAGAAGAAGATGAAGCAACAGCAGAATATAAAGCTCAGATTCCGAAAGGTAAATTGAGCCGATGCAGTAGAATTCGAGCAGTGGGGAATGTTAACATTAATAATGGACTGGTGAAGATGTTTGACTGCATTGGCAACAGTTGATACCATTTTAGTACAATATTCGAAAGTACTGTAGAACAACACTGTATATTTATAGTTATTATCATTTCAGTCTTAACAGGTTCTTTGTGCAGTAGTTAACAACCCCTGACTACCCTTTCCATACATTAACCTCGTATTTGAAGCATTTAGCGTCTGCTTAAAGAAACACATATATTTTTAAACCCCTCCGCACGTTTAAAATTGCAACTAATTAGCGTAACCCGACTCCGGGCATGCATTTAAAACGTCAAGTTGCTCACCCCCGTGCTCGAAAACTCAATATCGAATGTTATTGGCGTTGAAACTTGAGTTCTTCTAACGGGGGAGAGAAAAATGTTTAAACTTTAGACGTAATTGTAAGATGAATTAATCCAAGTAATTGTTCGTTTCGCCGAGAAGCTTTACTTTCTATCCGTATTCATGCTCCAATAAACACTTGTTCTCCCCTGATCCGAATGAGCGAAATAACCCCGTTTCTTAATTCCCTTTCTGGAAGAAGAAGAAGTTCTAGAGCCTGATCAAGTGCTTATGAAGGGAGTAGGGATGGCCAACCAATACAGATTCTCATTAAATAAAGCCAATTAATGGACATCAAAATTATCAAGTTCCTTTATGTTTTGATATGTTCAGAATGAAATTATTTAATGTATCTGACAAAATTGTTATGTCAACAGCTCACTATTATTGTTCTTTAGTCAATTAAAAACTTGGCAACCCTTTTCAGATCACTCATAAACTTTTTCCCCTCCCTCTTTGAAGATATTCTTTTATATTTTCACCCCAACTCTTAAACACCCTCTCTGCCCTCATTGCCTGTTGAAGAACTACTCTTTTGCACTTAGATTGCATGCTTAATTACACTCTTCAAGGACTTGCAAACCGACCGACACACCCTGTAAAGGTGTTTAGAATGATGGAATACGTTTCAACATTGGCGTTCCGTAGCAGCGGCGAACAAAAGGGTGGAAATGATGTCACCCACTCTTTTGTTCTTCGACTACAGCCGGGGTTTTGTAATCAATGGAAAGTGTATTGGCAAAAACACAGACTTCTGAAGCTCATTTGCACATCAATAGAGGCAAAGCAATCGTGGACTTATTCAATCAAATGGCAACCCTATTCAGCTCGCACCATATGCGTTAGAATGAATAAATTGCTATCGTCCGTCACAAAAATTCGTGAAATGCGATATTATTTATTTCGCCGATCCGTCCACTGTCCTTGGAACTCAACCGAGAGGAAATTGTATATTATCAAACAGGGTTGCCATTATCTAATACAAAATATACATAATGGCAACCCTGGTCATTCGTAATAATATTAACTTTTACTTCCTAGTGCCCACAATAATTCAGCAGCTAATCCCGTGAAATTCCGCTCAACTTTTTCCCTCTCTTGACGAGATTTTTTACGTCTCTTGGGAATAACAACTCGGGAGAGAGAGAGAGAAGCGTAGACATACTTGGAGGTGTCCTTCGCCCTCTCAAGGGAATAACAGAGCTTCCGTGTCAATTTATATGCACGAGTGTCGTCGGCCTAGTTTTTTTAACACCTTTACCACTCTTTCTCGGACTAAAACAACTCTTTCTTAGCCTTCTAACAGCTTGAAACTGTGCAATAGTAGCCTTAATTTCATGTCATTATCACTGGGAGACGTTCCTTCACTAATCAGTCCTTTATTTTACATCATTCCAAGCTCAAAAAGAGCTGACTCAGAAGAAGACGCTTTGAGAAGAAACGCCGAGCGGCGTATTTTCTCTTTTTATTATGACTTGTTATGTTTTAACGCTCGGGGGAACGAACTAGAAGAAGAAAAAGTATAGATAGTGTATAAAAAGACCGAATTGCTCATAAAACAGCGTACGGAGCTTTGCAATACGAGCACAAAAAGGAAAATGCCGCCGTCTCGAGTACTAAAATTTCGTCTTTAAAAATAGTGTCTCCCCCAAAGCTCTTAAATAATAGAATAGAACTCTATTCAGAGACTTGGTCCATTTGACAAATTAATTTTCAGGCTTGAAGCTTTGTTCCCTAATATTTTAAAAAGCCGATTTTGCCCCACTTTTGTGTATGAAGATATCTGCTATTATGCATACACAATAACATTCATGTTTGCTTTTACCAAAAAGAGGGTTATATTAGCCGTCCCTGTGGGCTAATTACACCCACCCTAGAAAGCCGTTTTGACATGGAGTGAGTGCAGAAATATTCAGGAATTCATTGAAGCGAGATTTATGTGCTGACAGAAACTTACACGCATTTTCTACCCTCATATTTCGGAGAATATAACCCCATTAAAACGCCGCGTAACCCTCATAAATGTGACGTTAAATTACTTAGTTTTAATGCCCATTTTCTTCTTCATTTCCAGATTTCATTGAGATGTCTTTAAAGCGGCGGCGGAGTTAATAGGAGAGAGCAACACTTTAAATCCAAGGAGTACTGGAGACAAGGACTTCACACTCACGCAACAATGTGGCGGTCGCTGACCCTAGTGGTCCTGCTGTCTGCACTGCAGGCATTGGCTATCGGTAAGTTCATCACACAATCAGTGCTCACCACTTTAGGTTTTGGTTTTATGTGCTCTCTTCTTAAAGCTATATCATTCCCACTTTTCAATGCAACAAATCCCCTTAAAGTTATTGCCCAAAACACGCTTTTTAAAACGAATATTATCTTCTTCTCATGAACAGTTGAGGTTCCAGCTGGCAAATACAGTAAGTCATCGGGAAATACGTTTACTTTCTGTTCGTCATTTTTGCTGTTGAAAGCCCTCAAACGTGACTCACAAACTGCAATAAAAGGGCCTCTTTTTCCCTATCCACGCTATGCTTTTTATCATGCCTGCCTCTCAGTCTCACTAATTTATGACCCCTCTAGTTGTTGTTCCTTAGGGATCATTGTTGTCTTAAAGTGAAGCTCAGACTGTGTATTTTTGTCCTAAGGTCGACGCTCCCTAAAGACAATGAATCCCTTTAAAACTTTGCTCCCTCCACTTCTTACAATGCTTGCTGCTCCATGCTGATAAACCAAGTTATACAACCTGATGCACCTGACTAACAACACAAACTGAATGGAGATTGACATCAATCTACTTTAACTCTATAGACAGTTTAACTTCCCAACATTTTCCATGTTTTACCCTGACTCTCTTTTGTTGAGGAACTTTGCTTTCCTTCTCTGCCGGAAACGTGTTTCCTTTGCATACACTTTTTATGGGACACTTTTTGTCATCTTTTGCCTGCTTCTCTTTTCCCAACCACCCGCTTTCTTCTCAATGTGTTATTTTTCTCAACCAAACAATGTTTTTGCTCTGCATAGGAACGCTGAATGTTACAAAGTGTTGGCCCTGTCTGCTGCTTGGTAGGTTGTAGGAAACAAAAACTAATACAGCACTAGGACTGCCATGTGCATTATAATAACGGATAGTCTATTAAAGCAGATAAACCAGCACATCTGGCAGAGTCCAGAATCTGTGTCACCACTATAGTCACCAGCAGCCCACCAATGAACTGTTGTGTATGCCACTGCACCCCACCCACCAAAACTCGATAATCCAATCACCCTGCTTACTTTACTCAGTCCCCCTTTCTTTGTCATGTGCCGCTGTGACCACAATATGTAAAAACCACAACCAAGATTTGATGATTTAGATACGCAGCACAGGGAAACGAAATTAAGCAAAACAAAGCAGACACTGTCACCATATGCACTTATGATAATTGTGCTAATAAGGAAGTGATGTTAAACACCAGGTGCTAATCTGTAGAATATTCTATTAGACTTCCAATACCTTCTAATTTGTTTGTCCTACTTTTGTTCTAAAACTTTTTGTAGTACTGCTAACAATGCGCTTTAAAAACTTTCATCTATAGTGTATAACCAAACTTTTGCCAATATCATTTAACGGCTTAATTAACATGTTTAAATATTCTCACCCTTTTTAATATCTACAGGGACGTTCAAGAATACATCAATATTGTATATTCATGTCATTCCTAATCAGTATTGCTAAACAATAATGTAACCTAATCATATAGTTCTAATAGAGCCATTTACATCCATGTACATACAGTAAACGTGCCTTTTAAACCCACTCTTCCATTCATAACATGATATTAACATGTCCACCTTTCTCTCCTTCCAGTCCAAAGCCCGCCGAGAATCATTAAGCAGCCTCCGCGCGGAGAGTTGCTCTTCCAGGTCAAGAGTCGACCCGACGAGAATGACAAGCCGTTTATCATTGAGTGTGAGGCGGACGGAGAACCAGCGCCAATGTAAGTGGAATGTTTAAATTAAGAACTAATTCGCTTCTTACTCAGATCAGATCAGCATTTAGGAGTTAATGTCATGTGTAGGAGTACTATCATATATCTTTTCGTCGGGTGTATGATCATACCCCGCTCATAAATCGCATCTCTCTTGCAAGCGCCCAACACTCGAAACAGTCTGCCTGGAATTTTTGTTTTCTCTGCATTCAACCCCCTCGGGCGTCGGGCGCAAAAAGAAGCTGAATCTATTAAGAAATTGGTTTCTTTCTCTCTGCAAAAGATGAGCATGATACTTTTTACAACATGAGTAGCTCGGGCAATGCCATAAACAAGATTGAACGGGGTACTCCGTGCAAAACAAGTTATATTACTCGTGTAAAGGGTGTAAATGGTGTTCAGAGAGGTTTAACAATTGTAATGCTTGACCCCAGCTTAAAATAACATCAAATACACAGATCGTTTTTTAACCCCAGGTGCAGAAATTTGTTCTTCATTATCGTCTCGTTCTCGTCTTTCGATAAGCGCTAAAATCACAAGAATGTTTCTTCTCCCTACTTTTCAAATTGGGTAAAAATTGAAACACTTTTTTACACCTGCGCCGCAAACTGTGTAACATGACCCGACGCCATCAATAATAATAATGCCGTTAGGTGTTCACAGAGGTATTAAAGAGAACGCCGATATCGGTGACACGCCCGTTTTATACGCCATATTTCACGCACTTGGGGTTTTCTTCTTACAAGTCATTTTTTACCCGACCCCTATTCCGTTCTTGGAATATAAGACGCGGTTTTGAAACAGAGTCGGGGGCTTGTTTTTTGCAGTCAACAAACATGATACCGCAGACTTACTGGGCTGGGGGAGATTAGGGTCGTAGGGTTGCCATATACTGTAATGATTTTACAAAACTAACATATTAAACACCATAACAGGTAACCAAAATGATTAGTAACAAAATCATAGGAACTTTTAGACATAAGTTTACAATGCATATGTATTTAACTTTAATGCACTTAAATATTATAACAATCTGGCAACACTAGTCCCTCAGCGCTTGCACCCCTTTGCACGTAACGTGAGCTTGCCTTTTTGGCCTCTGCAGGGCGTCTGTTTCTTCCTCCCCTTCTTCTTCTTGTACCAAAAACCTCCGTGACATTAGCCATGCAAAAAGAGGAAGAATATGCACAACTCTTTTATCAGATACACATCGGTGGTTTGTCTTCTTCCGCCAGCAAGCCTGTGTTGTATCATCAATATAATTCGATTTCCCCCTTCCCTCTCTTTCATCTGCAGCA
>LR139380.1:0-16831 GCA_900659605.1 Tisbe holothuriae | reverse complement strand
TATAACCATAACAGGCAGCCATAATGTTAGTAACAAAATCATTAGAACTTTTACGTTTACAATGCATATGTGTTCAACATTATTGCACTCAAACATAATTTGTTCGCAAAGTATATTAATCTGGCAACCCTAGTCCCTCGGCGCTTGCACCCCTTTGCACGTAACGTGAGCTTGCCTTTTTGGCCTCTGCAGGGCGTCTGTTTCTCCCTCCCCTTCTTCTTCTTGTACCAAAAACCTCCGTGACATTAGCCATGCAAAAAGAGGAAGAATATGCACAACTCTTTTATCAGATACACATCGGTGGTTTGTCTTCTTAATAGGTCAATGGCCGCCAGCAAGCCTGTGTTGTATCATCAATAAAATTCGATTTCACCCTTTTCTCTCTCTTCTTTCATCTGCAACAGAGGGGAGTCTAATTTGTCTTCAAAAACTGCCGTTGGCAGAGAAGAAAGAGCAGCTCTGGAAATGGAGTAATTGTGGCAGAAATTGTGGTAGTGATGAAGGAATATGGCATTGTATTGGTGTAATTGAATCAATAGAGCGATTTGAATATCATTGAGTTCATTAGCAAAGAACCCTTCATTGGTCTTTCATTGTTCCAACAATTGTAGGAATATGTTATTCTAACTATTAAAGCATTGATTTAAAACACTTTGAAAAGTGTACCAAGAATGTTAAAATGATCACTTTTACATTTTAATTTGAAGATAAAATTGTCAATGTAACATCCCCTTTCCCATGTATGCTCCCACCCCCGTTTTTGGCAAACAAAGACTCCGTTCTCTGCTCATTATCGACTCGCTCTCATCTCATGATCGGAACCAATTTCTCCCTTTGTTTTCTTTCCATCAGCAGAAATGTTACATTAACACACGGCGATAATTCACAGGGAATGTAGGGCGACATGAAGTGCTTTTTGCTAGGAAACTTGGTCAATTGACGGCTCGGTTTAATGCTCTTTTTATTGTGCAGGTAAAAGAGGGCATTATTTTGAACCACAAAAGTCATAAAAGTAAACAAATGCGGTTGGAAGTCTGCTTTGGTTTGAGAGATATCTTGATAAAGCGACGACAATAAACATTTGTCGACATAATGGCTGATAAGAATATTGCAACTGAAAGCCAATGATTACCATCGGGAGCTTTTTTATTTCCACACTTTCTTTTTGTTGCTCTCCCATTTCGTCGATAAGCAGAATTGCTCAGATGCTATCGCAATGGTCGATGCTACTTCAGAATTGCTTCCTTCCCCTATTTCCATTCCTACAGGGACTGGTTTCTAAAATGAGTACAGAACTTAGAATAGGGCTAGAAATGAACTATTTTACAGGCCAAACTACTCCCACATTGACTCTCCAGTAGCATTACAAGCCTGGCAATATTTCAATATGCTTAAACCCTTTTAAAATACTTCATAATGTTTTAGAAACCCGTCCCCATGCATTCAATGTATGTCTAGACGCGGAAATGTATTTTTAAGAAGGAACTACAAATATAAAACACAGCAACTACAACTCATGATAACTGATTTCCCTTGAGATCGAGGCTGAGGGGAGAGAAGAGAAGATGATAATGACGACGATAAAGAAGTCTGGAAACGTTATAATAAACGCCATTTCATCTCCCGAACACCACTGTGAATGGATATTCATCATTATAGCTGATAACAACTCTGACAAATTGCAGAAACTTGTCTTAATTTCAATGTTCAAATGAAACAATGACTAATTGAATATATTTGGGTTCTGTCAGAATGAATTTGAATGAGTGCACATATTGTTCAAGACCTCTTTCAGACATGTTTTATGCATCCGTCTGACTGACTTTTCAATCTTTCTTCCCCCAATATTTTACCCCTCAAGAGCTTTCTTGCTCATAATCTAATACTGAGTTATGCCACCCTAAAAAGTTCTCTTTTTACGTTGTAAGCACCATGTGTGCTGACAAATAATGTCTCGTGATTGATGGCTGATAGCTTTCTCTTAACATATTTGTATCTGGTTAGAAAAAAAACTTAGTCTGAATATTGATTCAATTTAATAATGAAACAAATTTAATATGGGGATAAAACACTCTCTTGATTAATATCTACGGCCTTCATTCTGAGAGTGAGAGTAGGTTGAATATATTATTTAATATGTGACTATTTCCTCTTTCCAGCTACCGGTGGGAGAAGAACGGCAAACCTTATGACTGGCAGGTCTACGATGACCGCATCTCCCAGCAGCCCGGCCGAGGCACGCTCGTCATCACCTCACCTAGGGACGAGGACATTGGTAAGCGCGGGAAAATTCAAACATCCACATTCTTTTCAGCATGTCAGAAATATTCCGCTGTAAATCTTAAGTGTACAGAACAACATGACAAAGGGTTTCATAACAGGCACGGACAACATTATTACTATGAAAAATGTATAATTTCCTTCTTCATTTTCACAACTCAGCACTACTATTTCTCCCCCTAATCATCTAATTTTGGGTTGTATCTTGTCAATCAACTATCTCTATTCTCTCTACAATTATCCTTGTTTATTCACCCTCTCTAGGAGGAGACCTGTTCGATTATCGACAAGTGGAAGGTAACCGACGTTTAGAAGTGGCTTCTTGACGGGATAAATAGGCTACTACGCTGCTATTAACAAAACATTGCTTAAAATTACAATTTTGCATTTGCTGTGTGATGTTTACATAAATTAATAATGGACAGTTGGCGGCAATAAGTGTGTGAGAGTTTGTTGTATGGGAGTATGAAGAGTCAGGGATGCCAGTTTTTGCACATATGGTATATAGATGGCGACCCTGAATACTGTATATAAAATAGTTTTTATTAACACAATACGCTATTGCAATATATAGTAATAATCGTTCCTAACCTCTGATTGTTCCTTTGCCTCCTATTCGTATTTCGTACAGTCGGCACTTTAATGTACTAACCAATACACGATTACTACCGTGAAAAACGTCCTTGATCATGCAATACATTATTGTACATGTCACTATTACTGTACGCAATATGATTACTAACTGCAATTACGCGGCATGTGACACTCACAATAAAAGGAGCCTTTTCAAGGGGGCATTTTTGGAAAGCGGAAGTGACTGAAAGAAGAAAATGGGCTTTAAATGGATGAAAAGAAAGGAACAAAGGCTAAAAGGGACGCAAGGAATGTAGTAGGCCATCATTATTTATTGCCTGGCCTTGTGGCCTTTATTTCATCTCTGGAGGGGGCCTTTTTTCGCCATGCCAAGGCCGACTTCTACCATCGATCACCAAATGTGCCTCGGGTCACATGTGAATTCTTTATAAAGGCCAAGAAGCTCTTTTATTCAGGTTCAGACATGATATGATCCGTGGAAATGGCATTCTCAGCCAATCAATCGTGGAAAAAAATCCTGTTCAGACTTGAATTTTCGGAATATGTCTGAGAGAATCCGAGTGAAGTCGAATGGAACGGAATCTTCTTTCCACTTGAAATTCGAGGAATGTCTGCTGCCATTTCTCTTTTCTCTTTTGGGGAATATCAAAATCCTGTGGAAAAAAGAGAGCCTTTTCTGGAATATCTCTTTTTCTTTCAGCTACCCCAACTTACGCCCGTAGCTTACCCCCAGTTCATTCTAAAGGGATTTTCCAGCAGCACGTCTACTATTGCATTTAGTGGACTGCTACAGGGTGTTTATCAGCTAGCTGAAATTATTTGGATTTCTAAGACCATACTAAGAACCATATAAGAGATTCAAACATCAGAGTCTACAGTAAAAGCTCATGATAGGGCTCTGTTTTGAATTTGGCATCTACAAATAGATCACCCTGTATATCCGTATATGTAAAGTAACAGATCCTTTTA
Organism: Tisbe holothuriae; assembly: GCA_900659605.1. NCBI lineage: Eukaryota > Metazoa > Arthropoda > Copepoda > Harpacticoida > Tisbidae > Tisbe > Tisbe holothuriae. The sequence continues at coordinate 12,988 of LR139380.1, read as the reverse complement.
TCCATGGCTTCTACCCCCTCTTCCAAACCGTTCGTTGTACATTCTGCAGCTAATCGTTTGAGCAGCATCAGCCTTCATCCCGGAAACTGACAAGAAAAGAAGAAAGGGATTCGGGACTAAAGCGGTCGTTCATTTGCGAAAAAGGGGGCGGAATGATCCTCAAAAGATGGACCCAAGGCTGCTTCGTTTACACAGCTCAAGGTCTTATGCTAATACCGAATAGTCGTGTTTGAAAGCGTCTAATAGAGCGTGCAAGTGATTGTTGAATCATTATCGGCAGTTGGAGCATTTAGTTATTAGTAGGGACATGTCAAGGCCTTGACTCCAGCTGAGCATCTAAGACTTATACTTCTGCCTCTGACAAGCTTCTTTGCTATCAATTCATGGTGGCTTCTTTTCCCCTCCCCTCCTTTTTGCTGTAGTACAGAGAGCCTCATCTTTGCTGCTTTCCCCCGGTCCCCAGAACAGAATGGCATGAATGGTCTTTGAGTTTGTCCTTGGTAGTAGTGGAGTTGTACTGTCCTTACACACTCTGCGGGTTCTTGCAATAATAAAGTTAAATGCGGGAGATGTTACGAGAAGACTCGGGCAGTACAATGTACAGTTCCCTGTGAGAAAGATGTACGAATGTACGCAATATTACGCTTCATGTACTGCATTAAATGAAATACCGGCTGGTATGGTTACTACATATATAATTTAGTCTTACACCAAAAATAAGGAAAATCCTAATTTATACATTTTACTGCATACTTTTCTTAGAGGGTACAACAGTCCATGTAAGATTTTCCCTCGTTAAAGTGAGTGTGTTAAACTTAGCGTGTCAAATAGTCGTATAGCTCTGAGAGAGATGAAGACTTATCATCTTCCAGAGCTCAAGAGAGACTTGCTTTGATTATTATATGCTGAAGATGCATCTTTGTGAAAATATATGCCATGGTCTCATCTCCAGATCTTTGTTTAGAAGCTTTTGTTTGTTGAAGATTCGTAGTTGTCCTTTCAAGACAATATTTGCTCTGGAGTAGGAGAAAAAAAAAGTTCATGCGGTAATCTTTGTGCTGCCGAGGTCCATCAAAAAGCTCGGTATAACATCCCTAAACTAGGCCATTTGCGCTCATTCGTGCTTCTTTTGTTCCTCTGTCGCATTAAGAGGCTTTCTTTTTTGCAAAGATGGACATGTACATATCCGCAGATAGGTAACGATAATAGATATCGCTCTTGATCTAATTGTCATCACCACAAGAGAATGAGATAGATAGATAGATAGATAGAGAGAGAGAGAGAGAGAGAGATCAAAATTGCTTAGCCTACATCCTCAAGAGTGCTTTTTATCCTCCCAAATAATAACCTAATCATAGAATTGGGTCGTGTGGAACGTGCCTTATCACGGAGATGTTGTTTTTAGAGCTGGTCTAAAGTTGTTTATATGCATATGTTTGGTCAAGGAAAGAGGTCAAGATTTTGCTTTTATGTCGGTAGAAGCGGGTCAAAACTGTACACTACTTTTTTCCTTCCAATTTATGTTTATTATTATAAATATTAATCCTTGACTGTGATCCTCTTGAAGATAATAACAATATAATCTTATCCTCTAAAGAAGCGGAAAGGGTCAGAGACAATCCTCTTTATGTTTTGCTTTTATCCCTACCCTGCCTATGATAATATAACACAAAAATCCCTTTGTTAATAACCTGGAAAACCCATTTCACCCCCGTTTGCAGCCTCCTTTCTCTCTCCCGCCGTTTTTAGGACATCAGCAAACAAAGAAAGCGGCGCCTTTTTAAAAGTGTTCCTACCCAGCATTGATTTAGAAACAGAACCTGGATGGCAAATGGTAACTTATAAATCCATTTACAAGCAATAGAAAGCTCTATTTTAGATATGCTTATATTTGTTAAGTAAATTCCATATAAAATTAAGCATCCACTTTCCCCCCATCCAAGATCTTTCCAAGTCAATGCTTCCTTTGATAAAATAATCCCCTGCCATCAATCTCAATTTAGTAAACCCTTCCATCTAAAACACCCTTTCCTTCTCCCTTAATAGGTCAATACCAGTGCTACGCCACCAACGAGTGGGGCACGGCCACCTCCAACACCGTCTTCGTCCGCAAGTCCGAGCTCAACAACTTCAAGGACGAGCCGCCGAAGACGCTCTCCATCAACGAGGGAAAGCCGTTCGGAATCAACTGCGACTCGCCCGACGGATGGCCGAAACCCAGCGTCTACTGGATGCTGCAAGGACAGAACTGGCTCAAGACAATCAACTCATCCCGGCTTACGGTAGATCCCGAGGGAAAGCTCTGGTTCTCCAACGTCACCCGCAAGGACAGCTCTGAGGACTTCCTTTACGCATGCTCAGCAGCGTCGTATTTCAGGAACGAGTACAAGCTCGGGAACCGGGTCCATCTGCAGGTCATCCAGTCCGGGTCCTCAGCTGGGCTGCAGAACAAGCACGAGCCTGAGCAGCAGTACGTGTCGAGGAGGAACGAGGTCGCGTACCGGGGCAAGGAGATGAAGCTGTGGTGCGTGTTCGGAGGCACGCCGCTGCCAGAGATCCGCTGGCGGAAGCAGGGCGGGGCACTGCCCTGGGGCCGGACCACGTATGACAACTACGGAAAGACGCTCGTGATCAAGCATGTTGACCTCGAGGACGCCGGCGATTACACATGCGAGGCGTCCAACGGCGTCGGCCTCGCAAAGTCGTATTCCATCAACCTGCGCGTCCTCGCCGAGCCGAGCTTCATCGTTGAGCCGCAGCATCAGACCGCAGCTGAGGGCGAGGAGGTCACGTTCCGCTGCGAGGCGGACGGAAACCCGGCGCCCATCGTCAAGTGGATCCACAACGGAAAGCCGATTCAAGAAACGGACTACAACCCGAACAGGATCGTCACGCCGCAGTCCATCACGATCAAGAACCTGCGCAAGTCGGACACCGGCAACTACGGTTGTAACGCGACCAATGAGCCCGTCGGGTACATCTACAAGGACGCGTATGTCAATGTCCTCGCCCTGCCGCCAGAGATCACCGTCGCGCCGGAGAAGATGGCGCGGACTGTCGACGGGAAGACGGTCACACTCTCATGCCGGACGTTTGGCGCGCCCAAGCCGATCGTGAAATGGTTCCATGACAATGATGAGCTGACCGGCGGCCGCTATAATGTCAAGGGCAACGGCGATCTGGAAATCCGTGATGTCAAGTTCTTCGATGCTGGCGACTATCTCTGTAACGCCACGAATAAGTTTGGATCGCAGGATGCGAAGGGGTCGCTCGTCGTCAAGGAGCACACGCGGATCACGTCAGGGCCGCAGGACTATGAAGTGGAGGCTGGCGACACGGCCACGTTTAGATGCAACGCCGTCTACGATTCCGATCTCACATTGGACATCAAGTGGCTCAAGGACGGCGAGTTTATCGACTTTGAGATCGAGCCGCGGTTCATCCAGAGCTCTGATCAGTCCCTGACCATCACCAAGACGACTGAGCTGGACTCGGGGACGTACACGTGTCTGGCAGAGTCTGATCTGGACAGCGCTGAGGCTGCGGCGACGCTGATTGTGCAGGATGTGCCGAATCGGCCGAATCTGCGATGGGTGGATTGCAAGGCCAAGGATTCCACGGTGGTGTGGCAGCCCATGGGAGATAACAGGGCGCCGATTCTAACGTACAAGATCCAGTATAACACTTCGTTCACGCCGCATACATGGGAGACTGCTACAGGTAAGCTATAAGACATAGCAAGTAAGTGATCTTTTTAACCTTCATATTATTTTTAGACATCGTCCCGGCCTCTGACACCTCCTTCAAGGTGTCCATGTCTCCCTGGTCCAACTACACCTTCAGAGTGATCGCCAGAAACAAGGTGGGCGACTCTCTCCCATCGGGCCACTCAAAGACATGTCTCACTCCGGAGGATGTTCCGTTCAAGAACCCTGACAACGTAGAAGGACGTGGAACGGCGCCAAACAACCTCGTCATCTATTGGACGGTAAGAGATAATTGCGAATTAGTGGCCTTAAACGAGTTAATGCGACCGTTCTTATGAAGTAAAAATGTGATTATTTTGAGTGAGAGCATGTTATTAAAATGTTGTTTTAATTCCAGCCCATGCCTGAAATTGAGCACAATGCACCAAAGTTCAAGTACCAGATCTACTGGAAGCAAGAAAAACCTGGTGAAGAATGGAAAGTAGAGGACATTGCAGACTGGCGGTTAAAAGAAATACTAATACCGAACCAACCGACGTACACGAAATACAAGATTAAAGTCGTCGCGCACAATCAGAAGGGAGAGGCGAATGTTCAAGCGGAAGAAGTGTTGGGCTACTCCGGGGAGGATATACCGGCAGAAGCTCCAACAGAGTTCAAATTACGAGACGTTATAGGACCTCGGAGTGCCATTGTAGCATGGAATCCGGTGTCCAGGGAGTCCATACGAGGAGAGTTCAAGGGCTACAAGATCCAGACTTGGACCGAGGAGAGTGGAGAGGAGAAGTTCAGAGAGATCATCATGAAGAGTGACAGCACACAGTCACTGGTGCAGAGCTTCAAGCCATTCGCGACCAACTATGCCAGGGTGCTGGCATTCAATGGAGCGTACAACGGCCCTCCGAGTAATATAATTCGGTTCGACACTCCAGAAGGAAAGCCGGGACCGGTGGACATGCTGGAGTGCTTCCCAATGGGGTCCAGTGCTCTGCTGCTGGCATGGAGGAAGCCTCAGGAGGTCAATGGCATCCTGACTGGGTACAGGGTGTACTACCAGGAGGTGGACGGCACCAGTCTTGGCCCCTTGTTAGAGCGAGAGCCCAGGATTATGAAGAACAAGACGGACAAGGCCAAGCTTGCAGGGCTGAAGCCGTATTCCAAGTACAGGGTGACCATCCGCGCTACCACGTCGGCTGGGGAGGGCATGCCGTACTACACAGAGTGCGACACCAACCCCCAGGCTGAGGTGCCACCGAGCAGACCCCGGTTCAAGTACCTGGTCATGAACCCCGAGAGCGGCATGGCCCGCATCAAGGTCACCTGGCAGCCGCAGATCGAGGGCAACCCCGGCTCCCACTTCTACGTCCAGTACAAGAAGACGATGGACCCGCAGTTCCTGAACTCTGACGAGGAGTTGAACGAGGACAGCATCGTGATCCGCGGGCTCGACCCAGACTACACGTACGACTTCAGGGTCGTGGCCGTGGACGGGGAGCACCAGACGCCGTCAGAGGTCCTGCCCGTGTACACGTACTCCACGTTGCCCGCGTCCGGCGCGGCGGGAGCGGGGCAGAATCTCGCGCACTCTGGCTGGTTCATTGGCATGCTGCTTGCCGTGCTCTTCCTCATCCTCGTTTGCGTCACTGTCTGCGTCATTAAGCGTAACCGCGGTGGCAAGTACGCCGTTCAAGAGCGGGAGGAGCGTCAGGGACGCAGGGATCCCTATGATGAAGGCGGATTCCCGGAGTACACCCAACCGTGAGTGAAAGCATTGATTTTCATTTAGAGCATAGAGTTAATACATTTTTTCTTTTAGGCTGGATGACCGACACCTTCGCGATGACCCCGCGGCCGCCAGCGCTGCCATCAGTGGCCTCAAGATGCCTCCAGAGAGCGACTCCGACAGCATTGCAGACTACGCTGATGGAGAGAACACAGGTAATGAGTCAGCATGACGCACCCTTTCATTGTAGAGTTCCATTATTTTTGTTCCCCTGTTATTTATATATATTTGTATGAGTATATTCTACAGTAACATTAATCGAGAGCATCTTGAGCAGAGCATGTAATATATTAAGCAAGAAAAAGAGCATCGATTGAAATTGAATTTGCTCAGCAGCAGCTTTTGTACTTTTTGCAGCATATCTGTAGTTGAAAGTTTCTAACAATCAATCCAGGACTTGATTCATTTTTGCTCCCAGTAACTAATTGCTTCCATATCATAATCCTCTAGTGTCCTCTAACAAACCCTATGTCGTCCACTGTCCTTCTTTGTACAACTCCCAAGTCCGATTATTAACCAACAGTGTTAATAGTCGGATTTATTCTGTTTATTATTATTCTTATTAAACATTTTCGTTCGTATTACTATTACCAGGCATTGCCGACGAGGACGGCAGCTTCATCGGAAAGTATCGCAAGGATCGGAACCCAGAGCAGTCTTCAGCATTTGCAACACTCGTGTAGAGTGATTTATAATAGTGTTCATTAAAGGTTCGTATATTTGGTGTTCTGTTTATAATAGTTGCATGGTTGTGTTATAAATAACCCACATGTAGTTATAGATTCACTCATCACCTTTGCATTTCAGCTTTAATCACCCAGTATAAAGCCTCTTTTAAGAGGGCCATGCTTATGTAGTCTAGCCACACATTTCACCATTAATTCACAGCAGAGTATTATTGACAATATTAGAAAAGAATATTAATCCATGGTGACGGGAAACCAGGTTTTGGCTAATACTATGGTATCCTTAATGACTGTTATAGGTCAGTTATATTAACTTTAATGCCATTTATAGGTCGGTTTGAAGAGGATGGTTCCTTCATTGGCCAATACGGCACATTAAGAAGGCAACAAATGGAGGCAGCCCTGCAGCAGCAACAGCTGCAACACCAACAGCAGCAGCAGCAACAACAACAACATTTCCACCGGATACCCGCTGGCAATGGGGTCAACTCCAATGCAGGGACCTTTGTCTAACCATAGATCTCACATCTTCAATAATAGGTCTATGGACATGAGTGCTATTATTAGATATACAGTGAAGAAAAGACTTCTCGTTCAATGTTGCACAACAACACGCCCACTGCCACGCCCACTGTGTTGTCTGCTTCTGTGTAGGTGTGGCCTTATATTATTGAAAAGACTTGATTGTTTATAAGTGAGACAAATATGAAACTGAGAGAGAAGATATATTTTTCAAGAATCATTCCTACTCGATTGTAACACAGTTCGGTGAAAGATATATTGAATATTATTGTTGACCCTAATGCAGGATGATATATAACACACACACAATAGCAGAAGAAGCCACTATCAAAATCAATGTCTGCCTTATGTAAAAGTATGTTTAACATCACCTCAAAAATGTTCTCATAAAATGTTTCCTCTTTGACTAAAATGAGGAAAAACGCCTTTTTGCAGCACAAGCCCCCAATATCTCCTGTGATCGAGTTTCCATAGATATATAGATTCACTCTGTATATCTATGGAATAAATCCATTAATAGCAGCTTCCAGGGGCATTAAACACTCCAATTATACTCTCTTAAACCTCATTTTACACTGGAAAAGTCCACAATAGATGTTGCATAATATGCTTTTTCAGTTTGGGGTCAATATGTGCCGAATTAGGGGAGCTCATGATAGTGCAAAAATACACATGCAAATATTATCCAAAATGCGCCAAAATGGGAATTTTAGACACGATGCTTAATTGTAAATTTGATACGAAGCCAATAAACACGAAAAATGAGTAACAAATGTACTATAAACAAGTCGTTAAAGTTGTCATATTCATTTTGAGGAGGTATTAAATCGTCTACTTTGGCCAAATGCCAAAATCATCATCATCTTCGCACCGTGCGCTCGTTTTACGAGTATATTTATGACGTTTGATGCAACTGATTCTCATTAGTCACGTTCTATAACTGTGTCTGAATAGACTAATTTACATGTATGTATATTTGTGTTATTTTAGATTAAGTTGTATAGCATAGCAAAATAGAGTACAGTGCCCTGTTTTATCCTATTTGTGACTCATTAAAGAGCGATGTTAGTTGCCTTTTAATCATCCTCTGTCATTTGACGCAATCTCTCCTCAAATGAGCCCAAGTCTACATCATATCATATATACGTTTCTCAGTCTATGAGATAAGATAACGCGCTGACCACAACAAGGCCCTTTCTCATGTCCTACCCTCAGTCCGTGGGAGGCCCCGTCCACCCAAACACGATGAACAACGGCCAACAACAGAAGGCCTACCCAGGCTACCCACAGCAACAACAGGGATACAATGGACCATATCAACAGCAGCCACAGTACAACCAGTTCCCTCAGCAGCAGCAATATGGAGCGCCCATGCAACAGCAACCGCCAGCATACAACCAGCAGCAGCAGCCTCAGTTCTACCAGGGTCAGCCTGGCCCGGGCCAACCAGGGCAGACGGTCGTCGTGGTGACTGAGCAGCCTGGGCGGTATCCGAACCAGCAACAGCAGCAGCAGCAAAAGGACGGCGGCGGGTGCATGGAAATGTTCTGCTGCTGCCTGGTGGGCTGCTGCGTGGCGGACGCGGCCTGCGACTGTGCTGAGTGCCTTTGTTCGATCTGTCTAGGATGAAATTACAACTGGTGAACGACCTGCAAGCATTTGTCATAATGTATTTATACGAGAGATAGAGAATACACACACGTTTATATCACAAGTATGGCAATGTCAGTCTACAGCAGCTCTTCTTCAGTGGTTGGAGCACGGCTCATCCTTGAGCTTGGGATCCGGACGCTGCGGCCAGTAGCACTTGTTCTCCGTCTTGAGCCGCGTCACCTGGACCAGCACGGTCTCACACCGCTGCTTGTGCGTCGTCTTGCACTCCTCGCGCGGCACATGCTCGCACTGCTTGGCCAGCACCTGGACGCACTTGCGCTGCGGCACGTCTTTGCAAGTGCGGACTGTGGTCGTGTGACATTTCTCCGCCGGCTGGTCTTCGCACAGCTCCTCGTAGGTCATGCGGCACTCTGTCTTCGGAACTTGTTTACAAGTTTCCTCCTGAAAAAGCATTGACATATTACACAATATACTCATAATATTTAAATATGACTTCATACCTGTCTGCAGTCCTTCTTTGGCTGATACTTGCAATGCTTCTGGACAAATCCGTAATCCAAAGACTTGTACTCTTCCACAAGAACATCCTTCCTTCTGTACGGCCGCTCCTTTGGCTGCTGATGCAACGGTGGGAAGTGGTGCAGGTTGAGCGCCTTCAGCCTCTGCTGCCTTCTTGGCCCGCCACGTCGACGGCTTGACCTTCTGTTTGATGCCTTGGACTTTTTCTCCTTGCTACCCAGGCCCAGGTTAAGCAGACCTCTTGTGCCACGACGCTTCCTGCTGAACCCAAGAGAGTCTATTGCCGGATCGTAGTCCAAACTGGGTGCCGCTGTTGTCGTCTTAGTCTGTAGTGATGGTATAGCCACTGTAGTTGATGTTGACGGTATTGGCGGCTCTATTGCGTCAATAACAGGGTCTGACGCATCAATTGCGTAGTAGTCTTCTGGCGTCAGAATGTGGTCAAAGACATTCGCCGGTGTTGCCAGACTCTGCGGGTCAAAGACTGCGTCATAGGCGTGGAACACCTCCTGAGTGGGCGGCGTGGTGACGTTGTGCTGTATGAAGAGCATAGGGTGGAGAGGGGGCGGGGAGACTTTGGTCTTCTCCTCCTCCGAGGAGGCGTGCCTGAGCCGAGTGTATCCTCCGTGCTTCTTCCGCCTCTTCTTCTTCTCCTTGTACTCGTGTTGCTTCTTCGGAGGAGGCCGTTTGCAGGTCATCTCGAATCGGGTGTGACATTTCTCCTCGGTGGTGCAGACGTTTTCATAGACTTGGGAGCAATCCTGTAACATTTTAATACGTCAATGAGTACACTTTATATATAAGACACATCTTACCTGTATTGGTTTCTTCTTACAGTGCTTTTCAAAGACAGTTTCGCACTCTTTCTTTGGCTTCTTTGTGCATTCCTCTTTGGAAATCTCAAAGCACTTCTCCCTGGGAATGCTCTCACACTGCTTCTCATACTTTGTTTCACAGGACTTCTCTGGAACTTTGAAACACTTTTCCTTTGGAACTGACTCCTGGACCTGAATAACAATTCAAGTTCAGACAGGATGGATCACGACTGATCTTGAAACTCACCTCCTTCTGCTTCTGTGAACATCTCTGGCATGTCTCAACCTGTTCAATCTTGGGCACTTTCTTCACCACCTTCTGGCACTTTTTCTTTGGGAATGGAGAGCAGGTTTTGACCGGTTCCTGTAATTAAGTCATTATATATTTAATTAACCCTAATGACCCTCTAATTAACTAACCTTTTTGCATTCCTTATCCACGACAGTCTCACATTGTTGAATGGGCAGCTTTTGGCATTTCTTCTCCTTGTGACAAACCTCTTCGGGGACGTCGCTGCATTTTTGACGATGCTTCGTCTCACATTTCTCTTTGTAGTCACATTCCTAGTTAAATCGAATATTTAAACATAACCCCACCCATAACACCTAAAAGACTAATTACCTCTCTTGGAACACGTTTACACTTCTTTCCGTGGTTGTAAGTCTTTTCGCATTGTTTCTTGTATTTCGTCTTGCAGACCTATGCATAAGTAATCATAAGTTAAAACACTGTCTCTAAATATAATCTTAATGTAAACTCACCGGCTCGTTAATGCAGACCTCGAATGGAATATCGATACACTTTTTCTTCGTGCTCGTCTTGCAGCTCTCTAATGGGACGCAATCCTCTTTGAAAGTGGTTTTGCACGATTGCCGCGGCTTCTCAACGCAACTAAGTCATTGAACACATATTAATAAACTGAATATAAAACTCACTTGATGTCTTACATTTCATTTCCCTCGTATGTCTCGCACTTCTCCTCGTATTCGATGTGACATTTCTCCTCAAAGGTCTCCTCGCATCTTTGGACCTACGAGTACAACTCTATGTATGATACGATGATGGCTTTTATAAACAAACTTACTGGCACTCTCTTGCACTGACAGTTACAAGAATCTTCATCATCCCCTGGTGGCTGAGGCGGTGGTGGCCCATACGAGGGGCTTGGAGGTACGCTGGGAGGCTTTGGCTGAGGCCCGTACACGGGCTGAGACTGAGGTGCCCCATAGTCAGAGGTAGGCGGGGCATTAGGCGGCCCATAGTCAGATGTGGGCGGGGCCTCTGGAGGGCCATATCCTGTAGTAGGTGGGGCTTTCGGAGGCCCATACTCAGAAGTGGGCGGGGCTACAGGCGGGCCATACTCGGAAGTGGGCGGAGATTGAGGAGGCCCATACTCTGAAGTAGGCGGGGCTACAGGCGGCCCATAGTCTGTAGTAGGTGGAGCCTGAGGAGGGCCATACGCTGCTGATGGCGGCTCTGACGGTGGCACATACACCGGTGGCTTGTAGTCTTGCCTCGCATTGATAGTATAGTCTGGAGTTAGCTTTAGCGACGGTATAGGCCGCGGTTTAAACACAGGCTCCGATTCTGTCCGCTGGAATCTGAGCTTGGGCCTCGAAAATGGGTCCCGGACTCTAGATGCAGCTGCTACTACGATCACCATGTACAGATAACATAGCCGTGTCATGATGAGAGTAATTATTCGACCATATTTCACCGCGAGTTGTGTTCTCGTTCACCGGTCGGAGGCGACTGAAGCAAACCAGAACGGAAGGAAAATAGATGAGAAGCGTTTTTGTCTCTATTAGCTGTTGTGTCATATCTAAAGCAGTAAGAAAGTCTGAAGGGGAGAAAAATGGTTTGAAAACAACATTGGCAATGTATGTGATTGCAATCAAAACAATCTAACTGTTTGGGTTGAGGTCAAATAACATCTTCAAATTTTAAACAATATTATATCCAAACAGGTCAGAAAACTGCTAAGAATAGATTTGTATTATCCTTGGTTTTTTGTAAATAATTTTTATTGCGTCTGCGCCTGTACTATAGCTAAATGACCGTAAGAAAATCAAAACAAATACTGTAAAGTCCGCTTAATATCCACATAATTATTATTCCGTTCTCCAGCCCTCCTACTGACATATTGGCATGCATGGTTGAGCAAAACGGAGCTGCTTTGAAGGGGAAAATTAAAGTGTATCACACATCAAAACAAGGAGAAAAATGGATCAATAATTATAGCACAGTCAGAGGCAGTTTTTAGACAGAAACGGTTGACGCAAAATGACGCAACTGGTGCGCTATATGAGAACATGCAAAAGTTAAATTCCCGTTTATAATGCGTAATGACGTTTCTGGTATATTGCAAATATTTCCCTGATTTCAATGCAAAGTTTTGCTAAATTACTTTTACAGCTCAATGTCAATGCCAGTTTCACCCGACCTTTACCTCCCGTACCATTACGCCAAAGCTAGAATTATATCAACGTTATTAATTTTCGTACCCTGTATGATTAATAAGTTGCGACATTGTTTGTAGTACAACATTAAATAGCTAAATATCGCATTTATTGTACATATTTTCATGGTCAGCTTTATTATTGTTGCCTTTCTATGAATAGAAAGATGTCATTTTGACCATTTTCAATTATTAATGAGATGCAATCTATCTGGAGAGAAAATTGACCTTGGCCTTGCGAATATGACGTATTGTTGTCACTTGCGAGGTGTGATATTAATCAATGCAGAGAGACAACAATGAAAGTGCAGTTTTTGAAACAGTTCCACGATGTGATGATAAACACTGGTTGTGATATAAAATATATTTCATAAAAACAACATCAAAATTTATTGTTCTCTTATTAAACATGTAAGGCAGGATATAACTATGTTTGATCCCTTAATTATTATCACTATTCCTTCGACGGTCCCTCGGCCTGTACTCGGCTTCATACTCATCAGCGCCCACGACCATCTTGGCGAGCGCCCACACAAAGCGGAGACTGGCTCGAGCCCCTTTCAGGACTAGCTTGGTCGATGTTGAGGTGATCCAATCGGGGCGGAAGGCGAAGAGCAGGGTGAGGGCAAGGGCCAAGTAGGCGGATACCAGGGCTGGGATGCGGAACTATAATATTAATTTAAGACGGAAGCAAAACAGAACAATGTATTATGCTGCCAATTTAAGCTATGTATACAAAAAATGCTTGATATAATTGAATGTGAAAAATGCCCTTGCTTTACCTACCCTTGGTATGAAGTGATCCGTGATCGACTTGTGCGCCACGGTGAAGAACTCCCCGACCGAGTTGACGCCCAGCTTTCCGAGCGCCTGGGGAGCTGAG
>LR139378.1:6527-21091 GCA_900659605.1 Tisbe holothuriae | reverse complement strand
GATTGTTGTATAATTTTCCTAAAATATACAACAATCCATTTTCTCGTTCAGAGATGATTGAACATGTCTGTCACAGGAGCACTTAGCGAGAAGAGGGAGAAGAAACAAATGGTGATCGGGGGTATTAATGGAATATACACGCAGCACATTGCCAAATGGAATGGAGAAATGGAGTCAATCGTATGTATAAACGGAGCATCTCAGCTGTCCACATGATAAGAGTTCTCAAGTAAATATAGTAACTCTTCAGAAGAGCCAACAAAGACTTTCAGCCAAGTTTTATGCTCTATACTGACACTATAAACATATATCAGAGGTACAGGACTCTAACAACTGCTTAATTCAGGGTCTTTATAGAAATTTAACAAACATATTTAGCACCTTTTGCTTCTTATCATTTGGACAGCTGATATACTTCTGGGCATGAAGACGATACAATCCAGCCAAAATAGCTTTCGTTACAAACATGTATATTTGCAATTTGTAAGTACCCATCTTGTCAAAAATAATTATTACTGTTTAATATCCTTCTATGACATGTACTGTATTATGAAATATTCACTAAGTCTTAGCGTATTCGCCTTAGTTAAAGTTATTTTTTGGCTTACCTTAAGGAATGGAACTTTAAAACCTCGAATTATGTTGGGTTCCGTACTAAGTCTTGTCGGGTAAGAAGCAGCAAATTGTATTATTTATTTACATTAACTTTTGGAGACTCTACCCCTCAAAGCGAAGAAATGACTGGAAGGGGAAATACAAAAAAAGATGAGCAGGAAACGCATTATCCTCAGGAGAGAGAAAGAGAGAGAGAGAGAGAGAGAGAGAGAGAGAGAGAGAGAGAAGCATCTGCTCATATCATGACCATTATCATCAGCATCACTGTCGGAAGAATGGACAGGAAAGCCATGGGAGCAGGAAAAAAACATCTTCCATATGTTCTTTGGTGGACCATTTGAATGCCTGGTGCTGGCAACGTACATGCTCATGTTATGATCCCGGTGTCACACAGCTGTTGCAGAGTCGACAAAATCGTAAAAATGGCCTTGAATTCGGCAAAAATGACAAGCAGAGGAGGAAAGCTGCTGCCGATGAGAAAAAGCAGAGCTTCAAGGCATGGAAAAGCCCAAGAATGTATTTTCCTCTCTCCTCCCCCCGCTGGGCCAAGTTTTCTTTCCTTTTCCTTTTCACAGCCATCCTCCTCCTCTTCCCTTTGTTGTGTGCGTTTTTATTAGCTGTTGCTGGCCAAATGCAGAAGACGACGACGATTGCTTCGCCACAAAGGAAAAGTTGAAGAGAAATTAATTATCCGTGAAAGAGGCACACGAACAAGGCTGTACATACCGCATGCATGGAGAGAGCTGTAATGAAAGATGTGCGACAGCTAACCGTAGATATTTGGATTCAATGTGTGCCCACTGGCCTTGGGGTCTTATCTCTGTTTAGGGTGGGGCCCTCAGCTGCTGGCTGGGAACGAAGGAAGGCCTTCTTCCACTTTTCTCTTTTATCTGTCGTAACGAGGGGCTCACCCTTGAAAGCCTCACATAGCATTCAGACGAGCTACGTAAAGTAGGGTTGACAGAGTACATAGCACTCTCCAATGCGTCTTCTACTAGTAGCCTTAAAGGTTGACGCATAGTGGCAACCCTTAAACGCTGTCGCAAAATTGGACCTTGAATCTGTCTTTTTTCCTCTCTGTCCTGTTTCATCATCACAATGGAGCCATAAAACGGGAATGAATCAGAATACAACCAAAAATACCATTGGACGGAAGACACCTATCTCGATAAAAAAGCTTTCCGATTTAAAAGGTTAAATTTAACCTTGAAATTCCTTTTTTCGTAAACGACGTCTGGAGTCCAAGGTCCGGGCCTGATGGACGATTTGTCTTCTTATAGTTTAGCCTTTCTTGTGTCTGGCCTTCATCGACAGAAAAGATCTTCCTCAGACAAGTGCATGCAATGAACGATCTAAAACAAAGTCATCCCAGACCTCACTTGGAGATTAGAAATTGCCCCTCCATAGAACAGCAACATGTGCATTATGAGCCTCATTCAAACGACGATGATGATGCCGATGTGCATAAAAGGCTGTGTCTGAATGCCAGTCCTGACAAGTTGCAGACAAAATAGGGCGTCGGTCGGGGAGGAACAAGATTGATTTGAATACATTAGATGCATTCAGAGTGGAAAATGCATCGCTGTGCCTTCTTTTGGGCGGTGACTGATATTAGCTTCCTACAGAGAGTACAATGTACACACAAGGACATAAAAGGTTCCTATGAAAAAAGTAAAGGAAATATGAGCTTTAAAGCCATTGCGTGCAACTTTCCTAGCTTAATGAGAGCGTGCTCTTACAGGATTTTCGCTATCACTGTCTCCGTTCCGAGTATTTTTGCAAGGCCAACACTTTCTCTGCACCATGCGAAAATGCAGTCCTTAGGCCTTAGCTGCAAGGCCGCACACAATCGAGCCAGGCCCACCTACTGCAATCGACGTCAGACTGCAGCAGCAGCCGACTCGGCCTGAAAAGTGCACTCAGCCAGAGCTGCCCAGACTAATTGTATATGTAAGGAAACATTGGCCTTGAAGACCCAACAGAATGCAGCCATGATAATATTTTAGTATTATACTTTGGTGACCTTGAAAAGAGGGCTCCAACTCAGCGCGCTCCCGACGTCACCGTTAGTGCAAAAAAGAAGCTTGCCTGGGTCTTCTTCATTGTCTGCACTGAGTACACAATGAGAGGAAGAAGAAGAAGGCCTTCTTTTTCCGAGTATAGGCGCATTGTGACCTTGACGGGTGCAATCCGTTATGATTGTTATTTGCACTTTTGACAGGTTGCAAAGAGAGGAAGAAATATCGGCTGATAAATCACACTTGAATGCAGATAATGGACGACTTAACAATCATTTCACTTTGTTTTAGTTGTAACATATTTGCATTAATATTTTCGCATAAATTCCACAGAATATAAACTTTAGCTTGTTCCGAGTTCCAGACAGCTGCTGTCTGCTTCCAACTGCAGCAGCAGCCGATCTTTTTCCATCTTCATTTGCAGCAAAGTTTCTTCTTTGCTTTCAGGCCCCCGAGTGTAATTAATCTCTCCTTGGAGAAGGAGAAGGGACAGACACAAGAGAACACTCTGAACATTATAAAGTTATTACAACCTATGTTCTAGACCTAATGATAGACCAGGGGGATAGTACAATAACAGGACAGCGATTTCGAAACGGAAGCAAGCCCCATCATCCATATACTACTGCAGTGATTTCCGCTAGTCATTCATTTCCCTCTTTTAGCATCCAGGCGGAATAGAAAACGGCTCTTTTGCCCTTTTCTGGCCTGGATGGCAATTTCTCTGTAATACGGAAAAGGGGGAGCAACGAGGAAGTAAACATTGAGAGATGTTCAGAGGAGAGAAGAAAGTATTAAGAAAAATGGCTGGTCGTCTCGGGAGGATTCTGTCTTCATGTGAAAGGTATTGGAGCTTCCTGGAAATGGTACGCAAGACACGAAATGTGTACGGCATACATTGGAAAAAGCGTTGAAAGTTGCTTCCACTATTATTGAGCCAAAATTCTTTTGTCAATTCAGATAAAAAGATCGACATTTTCTGTTTTATATACATTCAGTAGTATTTCAATTATCTCTTCATTTTTCTGGGTTTCAGCTGGAAAAGCCCACATAAATCAAGCTGTTAATGTAAGCCCTTTCTATTATAATAGAGCGTATTAAGTTCTTATTGTATACACACACTATAAGACTATTGTATGCACGATGTATTGTTTAAAGAGAAAGAGAAAGCAAACATTGGAGAGCGAAAATAAGCTGGAGAGATGTCCTCTTAAGATGGATTTGAACAGCTCAACAAGAGCCACTCAAAGGGGGCTTTCATCTAATAATACATTATGGTTCATGACGAATCGCCATTTGCCAAAAGAGGGTCGAGCACATTATCACACTTGGACATCTGGCTTTCTGTACAAAACATTCCCCCTTGAGGACTGAACAACTCGTTTTAAAAGGGTTTGTTGCAGCAAGGGGGGCAAAATGATTAGAACAGATGTAGATCAAGAAAGAAAGGGGGTCACCAAGGAAATATCAAGCAGCTTTAATACTGTCTGAAATAGGAATACAATGCAAAACCATTTTCATAGTTGAAGGTGTCCGTTAGAGAGCTCCATTACATGTCATGTTTTAGTCTCAGTGCATGTCCAAATGACGATTGCATGAGGACAAACCGTTCAGAAAGCCTTTAATTCCTTCTCTCTTCTCTGCCCTCCCATCTCCTTTAGCAGGCCATGGGCCGCAGAGCTAAATAAATTTGCCTGGCTCCCAAAGTAGGAGATCATTCTGAGGGAAAAGTTGATCTGGGGAGGCAAAAGTTGGTTTAGACTCACAATATTGACTTGAGGTTCCTGTGCAAAAAGTGGAAACCGAGTTAAGAATGGAAGGTGAGGCAGCTGAATAAAGGATTAACTGTGGCAGTGGTAAGCATAGCAGCTGCTGCATAAATGGTCGATTAGCAGAAGGGTCGAGCTTTAATTGCGGAGGGGGGAGGAGGAGGAAGGTCGTTAAATGACGGTACTCTTTTACAGCACGGAGGTGGTATTCAGTCTTACATTGCAGATCTTGGCATGCAAGGATATCCATTTCTTTGGTCATATTGTCGCCTTCCTTCCCCTTTTGTGCAAGCATTCTCTTTTCTTTCTTTTCCATGCAGCTTTTATTTTTATGCTTTTTGCATAGCCCCTGGCAACGATCTTTCTGCTCTGGGGGTATAAAAATACAAGCCTGTTCATATAACAAGGCAAAAGCTGTATATAAATAGAAGGGGTCTCTTTAAGCCTTTTCGCTTTTTCCATGGATATGCTAGTAGTACATATTTTGGTGCATTGCAATGCAAACGAGGTTTACGCGCCCATTTTCAACGCGTTTCGTGTGAAAAAAAGTTTAAAATAGAGCGACTCGTGTTTGCAGCTTATCATTGAAGGTTATGCTCAATGGTAGGGCGGGGTTCACCTTTTTAAATGGACGCAAATAAATCGTGAAAGCGGTGACAATTGCGTGTCAGTTTATCTGAGTTGACCTTCAAATATATTCCACTCGATTAAGGTACTTGAGCCGTTTCCTCACTTGAATTAATCATCAAATCAAGGCTACTGACAGTTGAGAGGAACAAACAAAATGCTTTTACTCTGAACGAGGTAATTACGTAGGCTTAAAATATGTCTAACGGTCTTTCTTTGTTAATGATACTTTCAATTTATGAGAAGAAGCCTCTGCTCTAGCTGCAGCTGTGTTTGTTATGACTTGATTGCTTGTGCAATTTATTATACTTTGGGAGCAGCAATATCTACCAAGGGAAAGTGCAAATGCAATTCTTAAGACTACTCCCCCCTTTCTCATGGCATTACACAATCTGGTGGGAAAAGGCAATTCTTTGCTCATTATCCCCATTTTGAGCCAAACTACAACCCCACCCACTCTCCATTCGTCTGGCCTCTCAGCCGTATGGGAAAAATTGGTTCATAAGGCCACTCTAAAACTTTTCTTGAAAGGCTTCTTCTTCTGATACTTCTTCTACCTTTTTCTCGCTCCATCATGCAAAGGCCAAAAACAGCGACAACGTTGTGGCCAGCATGTATACAGTGCAAACAAGCTAGCAAGAAGGGTCTTCTTCTCTTTCTTCGCTCTTAAGGCCTCAAAGCCACAAGAAACACAAGAAGCGATAGCAGCCAATAAAGCAAATGGAGGCAGGAGCCAATGGTGAGGAGAAGAAGAAGAAGAAGACTGCTGCCATTGTTGTTGTTGTCCTCCTCCTGCTTCCGTTATTAGTAGAGTGGGGCCAAGTTAGGGATATCGGTAAACCAATTTTGGCGGGAGGTGGACGAGGAATGTAACGTCTGAACAAATTAACTGACTCGCTCTGCCATGTTGTAAATGACAATGACAAGGCAATACAACTGTGCACTGTGGGAAGATATTCCAGCTACTCTTGAAAGTACATTTACAAAGGATTGTATCGCCTCAGCACTTCCTCCTACCTGTCAATTTTTGTCCTGAATGCATGATCTGCCTCTGCCGGAAACGCCTCAAACGAAACCGTAATCTGCGGCTGCACCCGCTGAGCGCCCTCTTCGCCTTCCACCTCCTCCGCAATGGGCAGCGGCCGCCCATGCTCGTCCACCGCCATAGTCACGTGAGTGGGCGTGGCCGTGGCCGTCGTCATGATGGACACGGGCAGCAGCTGACACTTGTTCTCACTGTCCCGCCCCGCTTGGGAGAGGTCGTTGTTTGACACTAGCAGCACTGAGTCCTCCTCCAGGAACTTGACCTGACGCTGGCGCTCACCCACTGCCACGGGGTCTACGGGCGTGGACGTGCAGGAGGAGGCGGAAGAAGACGCCGACGACGCTGAGGAAGAGCAGGCGACGGCGGCGTCAACGCACCGGTCATGGCCAGGCTGAGGAGGCGGAGGCTGGGTGGTTGTCGCTGTTGTGGAAGATGAGTCTGTGCTGAGTACGGAAGACGTCGCCGACTCAGAGTGGCGGATCACATGCTGCTGCTGCTGTTGCTGGAAGGATGCCAGCGCGTCGGTGGTGATGCTCAGGTTGAGGCTGTGGTTGTTGTTGTTATTGTTGTTGTTTAGATTGTTGTTTAAGTTGATGTTGTTGAGGTTTCCGCTGTAGAGGATGCTGTTGCCGTAGACGTCGCAGTTGTCGATGGTGTTGAAGTCGTCGGGAAGGTGATTGCCGTTGTTGACATGACTGGAATGAGAGTTGAATGTTAGCAACGCATTTTAGCACAACTACAACTGTCCATGCTGCTGTCAAAGCTCATAAAGCACACAATCTCGAATTGAAGTTGATGATATACATACACTGGGTATTATGTCAATCGGCGGACGGAGCTCACAACACTACTCAGAGATCTTCTGCGCACAAATAGATCTGATTGGCTCAACACTCACTCTAAATAGGAACGTGTTCACTGCTTGTACGAGGCCGGCTGAGTTGCAACTAAATCCTGCTCGCTCCTCTCAGTCTCTGTTGCACATTGGGACCGGAGGAGCGGTCTACTAGCAGCAGCCTCCCTACTTTTCTCTCTCTCTCTCTTCTTCAGCTCTGCACGCACACGAGCAGAGGACAGTAAAGCAGCAGCCTCTAAGCGCACCAGCAGCAGCCTCGGTGTTTTCTACTCCCCTTGCTTGCTACCTCAGGCGTTACTCGCAGAGTGCCGGCAGCAGTCGTCCTTAGAGTTTCTCTTTCTTTTCACTGGAAATGGCGCGTTTGCGCTTCGTCTCCATCTTCAGTCTCTCTCTCTCTCTCTTTTCTTTCTCACTTTCTTTTCCCTTTCACTCGAAACTGGAAGAAGAAGTATTAGAAGTAGAGAAGGAAGGCTGCTGCTGCTTTAATACTTTCGAAAAGAGCTCGCAAGAGAGAGTCAAGTGTACACACAAGAAGGTTTGAGAGAAGCTGCTGCTTATGCTGCGAATTCCCCTCCCTCTCTACGTCTATTCTCCCCTGATGGAGAGAGAGAGAGAGAGAGAGAGAGAGAGAGAGAGAAGGGTGTTCTTAGTTCTCTCTTGTCACTACTCCAGCTGATGCGGAAATCGAGGCCGGCCGGCCGGTGAGCTATCAGCAGCAGCGGCTTCGACATGGGCAACCCTGTCGCTGCTGCTGCTTCTGCAATAGAATGAAACGAGGACATACATTCGAATTGAGGAACAAGATGGGTTTTGTAGGATGGGGAATCTTATAAGAAGGGGTAGAATCCATAAACCTGCTGTTGACTCGTCTTGAGTTGACTTGGTCGCTCTCTCATGGGAAACTTGCAGCGTTTTATACAATACTAGGAAAGGTACAAATCGGAGAAGAAAGTCTAACATCATCATTTCTTGTCTCAAATGCATTTTACGGCCCTGCACCCAGACATTTCCACGCTAATTTATTTCATCTTTTGAGCCTCTTCACGGTAAAATATCGTTCAGGCGACAAGAATTCCTGAAGGAAGAAGATGCATTTTAGGCTGCAAATATGCAATATGTGGGCGTTTGACGTCGCTTGAGTTCGTGCAGACGCAAAATGTGTACTTAAAACACTCTTATGTGCATTAAAGAGTGCTAGAGTCGAGCAAAAATAATACAAAAGCTTCTCTCTACAACTTGTCACCCGCTATTACGTCGACAACGCTGCAAAACTTTTTCCTCCGATACTCTCACTAAAGGTACTTTCACTGACGCACAATGAAAGAGAGAGTCACTAAATTAATCATGTCCTCTGATCGTACAGACAACAAAACAGACATTTTAAGCCTCTCGTCTCGTCGTCATATTGCTGCAAAAGTAATCCATCCTCTCTCTTGAGAAAAGAACATTTTAGGACCTCTAAAACGTTTTATGACGGTTGTGAAGGAGGCCTTTTTCTATATCATTTTTATCACCATGAAGCGATTCCGTTTATTAAACAACAGATGAATCCGCTTTTTCTATTATTGCATCGTCCTAAAGCCGGAAGAGAGCAATCGAGAAAACTTTCTTCTCCATATTTGCCTCCTCTTCTGCTTTTCATTCTGCACGACTTGGGAGAAAAACACCCGAAAATAGTGGCACTAAAACCAACACTCTTTGTTCAATATTTCATAGGTTCGAGTCCCTTTCTCTATTCTGTACCTTGTGAGAGCTGAATGGGCAAAAAAGTGTTCTCTGAAATGAAGAATAGATCCGGGGGGAGATTTCTTCAGAGAGCGAAGCCAACTTTTTTACATTTGGGCAGGGATTTCACCTTTTTCGAGTGGAACGAGAGTATTCTCTGCCCTATATTTCAATTATGTACTCTTTATATGTAACAGTAGTCCGTCATATTGACCATTCGATGTGTAATATTACATTTTATCCCCTCGACATTGCGGCAAAAGGAAGTCATATTTGTTCTCTCCTACTGTTGACCTCATTCTGAGAAGGAAAAGCCACCCTTTTATTTCCAAGACCATTACAGTCCTTTCAGCAGAAGTTGTGTAAACGAAGAACCCTCATCTCTGCAAGACTTCCAACACCTTTCCATACGTCAAATAGATGAAAAGGTGAAATTGGTTTTCCAGTCTCGGACACGGACGGTGTCGACTTCTAGAATCCAAAGCTAGAATCTAGATTAAATATACTTTCTTTCTTTCTTTTCCTTTATCATCTTGTCGTCTCTGTGTCTTCTTCTCTCTCTCCAGAGGATTGTATTGGAGATGAAAAAGTAAGAAGGAAGGGCTTGGGTGTGACCTGGCACACTTATAGGTTTAATCCTTGATTCATATCCTAATGTAATGGATGGGAGCAAATAAACAGAGACAGTTTGAGATTTATATATTTAAAAATAAAATACTACCAGTTTAGGGTTAGTGCCTTAAATGCTACGCAGAGGAGATCTCGAGAGGTTATTTTTTTACCCCCAGAACCCTGTCTTACCCGACCACTACCGTCACTCCGAGCATGTTTTTTTATATATTTTTCTAGTGATCCCTTATTGTATATTTTTGGGCACTACCAAGATGGTATAATAGAGGTGAAGCGGAGTAGAGCTGCGAGAAGGGGACAAGTTCTTCCCCGGTTGGCAGAACTAGACTAAAGGAGAGAATGAAAAGGCAGCCATGTCTTTTTACAATATGAAGTTGTGTATGTCATTCTTAGGACTGGTTTCTTGGCATCTTTGCCCCCTAGACTAGATTGATTATAGACTGCCAATTATTCTTAATATTATAAATACTGGAATTTAATTTAAAACGAAAAACTTCAACCAAAAGCTACTATTTTCTGTCCTTTCATCTACTTCTGCCGTTCCTCTCTGCAGGGACGAAATATTTCTTTTTTCTGTCCAAAATCAAAGTTTTTACCATAATTATTTCAATACAGCGTATTGTGGCAAAATGATATTTCTTTTAGTAGTAAACTAGCTCAATTATATAATGATCAGTTTAATAATTAAACTGATGCAAATTTAATAAACTTGAAGTAACAATGTTTTTGGAATTTGGAATGATAAGCCATAAGAAACATGGCAACCCTTGACTATTTATGATTGGCTCTTGTCTGTCACGTGACTTGTCTCACGTATAATGGCCTGTGATTGGCTCACTTGTCGCACGTAGGCCTGTGACGTCATCACGTGTTTCAGCTGCTGGCAAAGTGCGGAAACAAACTAGTCGTGATCTGCGCAACCTTTAAATATACCCGCCTTGGTGCTAACCATATTTTGAAACAAAAAACACGATAAAGGCGCGATTAAATTGACCTCAGGAAGAGGTGATTTAATCGTAATGTGATTTCGTCTCAATAGGCTAAAATAGAAAATAAAATTACTTGCCAATTGAAATAGTATTTTTTCTTACTTTTTCTTGCTCAGCTAAGTTGCAGTTGGCATCAGATGTGGTTACTTGACAAGGAATCATGGTCAGCAGCCGTGTCCGGCTTGCTGGCAGAGAAAAAAAAGCAGCTACATTGATATTGATGGCCACAAAATGAAGCCTACCGCAAGGAAAGTAACACGTGGTCAGAACAAGACCAATGTGATGTACGCCGCAAATACGGTGCAGGGAATGTCAATGATCCCCTGCAAAAATTGTCATTTTCCCAGTCAGCAGCTCCTCCTCCTCCCACATGGCTAAGAGAGAAGCAGCAGACCTTGGCACAATTCCCTTGAGAGCAACGGAGAGAAGCAATGGTCTTCAAGATAAGAGAGCATAAATAAATAGATCTGCATGCAGTGTTGCTGCCAAAAACCTAATAGACAGAGAGAAATATGGCAACCCAGTGGGAAAACTATGTCATTTTCGAGGAAAGGGTTGGTTATTCACTCAGAGTTTATTCCGTATGATAATATTCGGAGTGGCAGCCCTGCTGACGGTTCTCCCAAGAAGTCCGACGAAAGGGGAAGAAAACAATATCCAAGGTTGACTGCAAAAGCAAGTTGTTGCCAAGAAAAGCAGAGCGAGAAGTTTTCTCTTTGCTGGAGGTGCAAATGTGTCAAGTTTTGCAGCCAGGTGTCAGAAAACTTTGCTCCTTTCCATTATTTTGATACATTTCTTCCTGCACTCTAATTTCAATTGAGCCCCATCAAATACAGAGGTGCGCTTGCGTAACAAGAAGAAGTCACGCGGCCTTGACTTTTAAGCCTCCAGGGACGACGAAGACTCCCCTGCTCTTGGCACAGAAAAGAAACAGAACTTTTTTTCTCCTCGGCAGTTTGGAACAAAGGTGGTGATTTTCTCCTTTTCTTTCTTATTTCCTCCAGGAATTGCCTTTCATGACTTTCTTCAGCGTTTCCACATAATGAGCTTGAAGAAAAATAAGGACAGTGCTCCAAGAGATTCTTGACTTTCTTCTACTCACTCTCCAGTGCCGGCAACACTTGGGCATCCTCAAATATTCTTACCTATAAGAAATTTAGATAATAAAGTATACAACTGTACTTACATTTTACGATTTCACTGCAACAACTTGCATTTCCAAAACTAAATACATATACGAGCATTTGAGGCCGCTCCCAGACTGGCGTTTTCGCGCATGCTGTTTTCGCATTTCTACCTCCACTCAGCATGCCTACTTGGCTGGGAGGAAAGAAAAACTGCTGGCAGAAATAGAAAAAAGGACGACAGCAACGCAAAAAAAGACAGCAGAAATGTAAAAAATGCTGGCAGATTTTGCAAAAGTGGCCAGTCTGGGAGTGGCCTGAGGAAAATTTCTATTGTACGAGTATTATTTTTATGTAAACATTAAAATACTATTTTAGGCCGCTCCCAGACTGGCGTTTTTGCTTGAGCAGTTTTTCGTTTTCCCTCCTTACTCAGCATGCCCTGCTGGCTGGGAGGAAATAAAAACTGCCGGCAGAAATAGAAAAACTGCCGGCAGAAATAGAAAAACTGCCGGCAGAAACGCAAAAAAGGACGGCAGAAATGTAAAAAATGCTGGCAGTTTTCTCGCAAAACTGGCTAGTCTGGGAGCGGCCTAAAATCGGAATTTTCGCAGATAGAGCAAAAGTAAGGTCATTTTTGGATTTTTCAGCATATTTTACATATTAATCCACAGTCTTGAATATTCTTGTATAATATCCTAGCATTGGGAAGAATTACATTTGAAAAGTAATTCTTGAAAATTTCATGGAAAATGTAATTCTTGAGGTAATTCAGGTGTAATTATATATTACTGTAATTCAAGGAAATACGTAATTGTTGATAATATCCTTTGGCAACAAAATTAAAGTTGCAGCTGTGAACCATTTTTGACCATTTTACTCCAGTAATGTTGTCCCGAACTTTTAAAATATTGTGTGAACAAAGATATCACTGTCAATTTCCTCTCCATTCCGGCTGATCTAATTCCATTTATGGTGCTTTTAAAATCTTCAGACTTGTTCGCGACTTTTTAAAGATCCTTTTTGTCTGTGGGGCTAAATGTAGACATCTGATAACAAGAGAGTATGGTTGTATATATATATAGACTTTTAGAGTGAAACATATGACATTTCTGTCTCAATTTTATTAACATTTTAGTTACTCTTTATGTAGGAATTACATACATTAAATAAATATTCTTGTAAAGGAGGATTTTTTTTCATTGTCCAGTCGTCCAAACAGAGTTATCTATGGAACAATTTTTAGCATACAAATATCTCCATATTAATGCCCAACTCTAACATGAACATCTTAATTCAATTAATAAAAGTTGCCTCCTAAAAATCCCATCCATTCCCATTAGTCCAGTTTAATTTATGGTCCAATGCTCGTCGTCGGCATTTGAGAAAACAAAAAAGGCGAATAAACACGACCAAGTGTGTGCATAATATTGACCATGTGTGAGCTTAAATCTGCCAACAAACGACGTGAGCATCTAATATAATAAGGCGGAGATGACCAAATACGGGGTTTAAACGGCATGAGATGTTAAACAAGAGTGCAAAATGTTATACGTAGTGTTTATCCTCAAATTAAGCAAGTAATTCCTATAAATAGAATTTAAAAGTCAAATTATTTCATTTGATAATCTAGCTGCTAAGAATTTTAATTTTCTGTCTAACACTGATATTAAATGTTACCTCTAAAAGTAGCATATTAAAACGCATAATTCTGCATTTTTGGTCCAATAAAGACTTTTAATGTGTAAGTTCGTGTACTTCTCTATAATAGTCTACAAATATTAGTTTTGGTCGTATTACAGTATTTCACTTATTTCCTTGAGGTTAACCACATTTTATGCACCAGATTCAAGTCCTTGTTTACCCCTAAAATAGTAACAAACCCGCCGACATATTTCCACCCCTTATACGTCACTCTGCCGCATATACGCTAATCTAATTATCACGCATGCCTTGGCAGGGCAAGGGTTGGAGAAAAATCTAACTCCTTTTGAGGCATGAAACAATGAAGCAGGGATGCCATATATTTTAATTTCCCACAAAATATAGTTAGTAATAACATATTTTGACATGTTACCAAACAATAACAATGAGCTACTAATACGGCTGTCCAAATGACTAAATGATAAGAAGCAAATGGTGTCAGATATGTTCGTTTTAGTACTATAAAGAGCTCGAATTAATCATTCAAAAGAGATTTAACCTCTTATTTACCTTGCGTAGTAACAGTACAGCGCATAAAACATATGTTAAAAGTCATTGTTGGCTCTTATGAAGAGTTACAATTTAGGCTAGATAACTCTTATTATTTGGACAGCCTAATAGTGTCCTAAATTAATATCCAATATTTCACAATTCTGGCAACCCTTTCGAATAAAGCTACAATGTCCAGTTAAGGCCAAACTGCGTTGTTGGATGCCGCCTTGTTATTTTCTCGCTTGAAATATGCCGAATTTATACTTGAGGGTAATGCTCATTATACTCGGGTGTAATAGATGGGTGTAGTCATTTGGAGGTATCATATCAAAATTAGCAGTGATTGCTCGGAAAATTGCAAAGTGCAAAAGGTAAGTTATTGTACAAAATAGAACTCAAGCTTAAAGTACCAAACAAAGTAAGCTGTGCTCATATTTTGTGAAAGAATTAATTTGCTCGTGGCGCGGAAAGTGTACAAAACATATTTTAGTCTACATTATTCGAGCAAAGTAATGGCATGACAGTACATTTGTGCTGAATTGTGCATATTTTCTATTTAAACAGTTATTGCTAGGATAATCGCATGTTTCTCATTCCAAATTGGCACCATTTTTCGCCTCTTTTCTGCACGTTGTACAGTGTCATAATGATTGTAGACAACCCAAAAATATCGATTTCCCCTCATTCCTTTGGCCTCGTCGCCATGAGCTTCTCCATGGTGTTCGGATCTGGCACCTCCCACGGCGCATCCCCCGTCTTGTTGATGTACCACACGCTGGCGGTCGAGCCCTTCTCCAGGACGGTGATGGCGGCCTCACCGACCTCGGCAGCGTTCAGGATCCTACAAAAATTTAATTAAGGAATTGGCTTAGTGCTCTTTAGTATTGAGCATGATTTATTGCACGTACTGATTAAATAAAGCTCAAGAGCGCTTGAGGATTAGGAGTAACAGCTACTTGTAGCATGTAAT
>LR139373.1:28909-39092 GCA_900659605.1 Tisbe holothuriae | reverse complement strand
ATTATGCAACATGACTCTCATGAAGATTCTTTGACCATGGAAGTACTAGAAGTACAAGAGGATGAATCAGATGAGGATGACAGTAATGTTGATCAATACTTTGGACTTTATACAGAAAATCATTCATATTCTAAGACCATGGACAAGACTTCTAGTACAGCAAAGAATAACCTTGTGCATATGTCTAGCAAAAGGGATACCAAAGAGACTAATAATAACATGGATACACCAAGAAATACACATCAAAGGTATACAGACAATGACTCCATAGATAAGACTTCAAGTAAAGTCAAGAATGGTGTCACAGATACAAATAATAACATGGAGTCAATTCATCCAGCCAAGGCTTCACAAATTCAGGACCAATTATCACCAATTGATTACTCTTCGACAGTAGGACCACCTAACCCAAGAACTGAAAATTACACAGAAAATGTTTTAATGAAGACATCAAATGAACTTAAACTTAGCTGCAAAAGTAATGCATATTTACCTAAAGAGCAGCCTGAAAACAACAGCACAGGTGACATTAATGGTAACACAGTTGAACTTATCTGCAGCACTTGCAACATGAGTTTTCCAAGCAAAAGTATCTTTCAAAAACACATGTCAAGGGCATGCAAAAAGAAGACAGTTCCACAAAAATGCCACATTTGTGAGAAATCCTTTCAGAAGCGTGAAAATGTGCTTAGACACATTGCACAGGCGCATAATAAGTCTGCAACAAAACTTAAACCCTATGTTTGTAAGCAATGTGGTAAATGTTTTGGATATCGTCACCATGTGACTTATCATGTTGAAGAAGTTCATTATGGTATACGGCGACATAATTGTGACCAATGTAGTAAAAAATTTACAAGAAGTAACACTTTGAAGAAGCATAAGGCTAAGTCGCACGCTAACACACATATTAAGGAAGAAATGAATGTGCAGTACAATTTAATCGAATGAAAAATATACATACCATATACATTTATCTGTGTCTTGTTGTACCAGAATGTTTTACTATCTTCATAACCATATCAATTAAAAGCATGGGGGCAAACATTTCCTGGCTAGTTTATTCCGAAGCTCCCAACTAGTTTATTCCGAGGGCTGGATTTTATATAATTTTACTACAAAGGGTTGAAAACATTTGAAATCTTATTTTTGACCAAATTAAATCAAATGCTTCAAAAATGATACTAAAAGATAGTTAGATCAACTTACTGTAGATGCGTATCACCATTGGAAAAAGGACCAAAATAGCGTAAGCAGAATGTATGCAAAATTTGGCCATTATGGTTGTGTAATGGTTGACTCATTTTTTAGCTTTTATAATATTTTTTTCCTCAGCTATCTGGCAACCCTGATGTTTGATCTCCATTTCCCTTTCAGTCCCCAAAATGGAGTCTTCCCAGAAAGTCAAGGAGACTTTGAATCAAATCACTGACTACATTCTAAACACCCTTGAACCCAAAATAGAAACCATTCTTGAAGAAGCAACAGATACATACAATGACATTAAAACAATCCTCAAGATAAAAAATTGTGTATCTGCATTGATGAATGAACTAACAGATGATATTGTGGTTAAAATAGTGTCCAAGTTGAACAATGTAAAGGAAATTTCATATAACAGACCTGCTCAAAACCAAATACTTCCTGCAGCTACATCAACTACAAGTAATGCCAATAATGGACAAAATGCACACAATGCACATGTTGAAAACTCCCTAATAATGGAAGTGCAAGATTCATATGAAGACAATTCAAGCAATGAGGACCAGGAGCAAAAGACAGAGCATGAGTCAAATTATAACAATATCAACAATGCTAAAATGCAGACTTCAGTTAAAGTGCCTAATACTGATCCATTGCATAGTAACATTAATGCAACAGAACCATTTGATTACCTAAGAAGCAACAATGATGATTGGATCTGCAGGCAATGCAACAAGACTTTTCTCAGCAAATACCAATTCTATAACCACATTGAAACTGAATACGTAACTATTGATCATCCGCAAAAATGCCGCCATTGTTTCAAAATATTCAAGCGACCTGAATGTGTTCTAATCCATATTGATAAGGTTCACAATAAGAACTCAACAAATATTAAACCTTATGAATGTAAGTATTGTCATAAATGTTTTGGGCACTTTCATCATATGACTGACCATGTTAGATCTGTACATGAAGGTTTGCGGCGCTACATGTGTAAGTTATGTGGTATGAGATTTGCAAGAAGTAGCAGTTTAAAGACTCATATGGATAAGAAGCATGTTAGCAGGGATGGCAAGGAAGAAATGAATGATTTGTACAGTGTTTGATTATGAATGAACAAAATATATGCATTGCAAAACTATTCCTGAGTTGAGTTTTTATCTTGGTTTCGGATTTTTCTGCATTTATCGAAAGAATTTTTACACATGGATATATTTTACTTTATTTATGTAATCTTTCGTCCGCTCGGAAAGTCAGCTGCTGGAGCTCCTTGCATAAGAGAGATAAAATTGCTAGTACAGGGTGTTTTATATTACTCTGCATTACAACATTAAATATAATCCCTTATATGAGGTCCAATCCACTTGACTATAAAAATCAAAAGATATTTTTCAGCTATCTGGCCAAAATTGTAACTCTGCAGAAGTGACACTGAAGACATTTAACCCATATTTATGCTTTGTATGTATTGTAACACATGTTTCATGCTTTGCAATGATTCTATAAACGTACATAAGAGGCAAATAAATAACTCTTTTAAATGCTTATTTCAATATATTTATATACAGTATAATTAGAAAAACAGATTTGTTACCTCTAGTTTCTTATCATTTGGACAGCCGAACAGCATGCTTTTGGTAGTCTTTGGCCGTTTAAAAATAACTTGTTTTCGTTAAGTACTTGTCATCCCTGAATCATTCTGGTATTTGAGCGGACTGTTGATATTGTAATCTTTTTCACCAATTAAAGAACTTGGGATAATGATTCCTTTCAATTGACGCAAAGTTGCCAAACGTATATATGTGGTGTGTTTCTAACCTTTAAAGAAAGTGCATCAAGATGGATTCTAAGCAACGTTCCAAGACGATTTTAAACCAAGCTATCACGTTCATGGAGACTCAACTTGCCCCTGAAATCGAGCAAATACTCTACACTCTACAGGAGCAATCTACAGAAGCCACAAGTGAGCAGCATAGAGTGCTGAGAGAGAAGATTGGCCTTCTTATGAATGATCTTGTAGAAGACATTGTCATTCAAATGCTGTCAAATGCTCAGGATAATGCAATGGATGTGTCAGATATAGAAGAGATTGACTGCAATGATCCATTAAATATAACCCATCTTGAGGATACAGATGGCAATGAAACAGCTGAGAATATTTTCATTACAGACTGCAGTGAAATAGTGGCATTGGATCAATCAAAGAAGGTGAACACTGAAAATGCTGCTGCTGAATCTGCAGGACATGAACAACTGGCTGAAGAGGATAAAACTAGTACAAGTATGGATAATGTATCCAAGAAGTTGAAGATGGAATCTACTGATTCCAATGTAACTGAATGTCCAAATAACAACACAGAAATTTTACGGGATCTGACTGCAGAAGTTAGGAGGAGTACCATAATTGATAAGCAAGGTATGATTTTACATGAGCCAAAATCCCAAGAAAGAGACAGAGAGGTTTCAGGCATTACCTGCCACACTTGTAACGCCAGATTTGACAGCAAAAGTGAGCTCATAATTCATATTATGGAATTCCATGAGAAAAGAGAGATTTACAAATGTGACCAATGTGATTTGACATTCTTAAAAAGTATCCATTTGGTTAAGCATGCCATGGATGAGCACAAGCAAGTGGATGGAAGTTTGCATAAATGTGTTAAATGTGGTGAGACATTTAATACAAGTCTAGGCCTAGAAAATCACCTTTCAAACAGCCAATGCAAAAATGCCAATTTTACTGCAACTTGCACTAAATGTGAAAAGTCATTCCCCAATATGATTAGTTTAAAAAAGCATATTAACATGACTCATGCCAAAAATAAACCTCATAAATGCCAAGTCTGTGGTTATTGTGGCAGGGCCCCCAGTGATTTGAAAAGGCATGTGGAATCTGTTCATGATAAAGTCAGAATCAAATGTGATTTATGTCCTTACGATGCTTCATCAAGAGGAACTGTTAAAAGACATGTTAAAAGAGTACACAATACCAACGAATAAAGAATAATATACAAAGTTGATGGCATTATTTGAGCGTTTTAAAAGACAATCCTTTATCTCAGCCGAGGCTCATAAAGCTGCCCTTTATTTTCATTGCCACTGATCTCAAAACTGCATATGTTTGCAGCTCAGTGAGTTTATTTTGTGACTCAAACTGATACTCAGCTGATTGCTTCTTGTAGAAACGTTTAGAATTTAAAGCCTTTAAATGGCCTTGGACTGGCTTTAAATTACATTTTATTAAAATTTATTGGTTAGTTATGAATGTTTTATAGTTTACTTAAAGTTTACATTTGTGTAAATCATACTACAGTCGAAATATCCGTGTGACTCAAACTGTGACTCAAACTTTTTTCAGCTGTATATGCGTCGCGGAAAATGTATAACGGATTTAATACACTCGTAGTTGTACCATTGTTCCAGCATATACATTAATTTTCTTCAACTCCAGTTCACCACCAGTTCAGCTGTGCCCGAATTTGGTTCAATATTTCGAGCTGAATTATAGTCCATCCTTGTACTTAGTGGTCAATACAATGGCGCACATATCTTAGGCGGGTGCTATTTCGACGTACTTTTTTTCACGTAAAACGTACGGAAGGCGACGTACATTACTTATTTTCACGTAGCTGAGTTCTAGTACTGCGCCGTAAATGCGGGCAGGAGAGCAGCTGCTAACTCAGCCGCTCAGTTACTCAGCTGCTCAGCTACTCATCCGGGGAATGGCGGGGATCCCGACTCATCACTCATCCCACCGACTACTAGAGCTAGCTTTAGTTGTCGGTGCTCATCCCTTGGCTATTACAGCACTAAGAGAATACAATCTCTTTGACTTTGAAGTTTTCTTAGAGACCGGTTTTGTTCTCTTCCACCATATGCTATTCGTATTTTGATATCGCATTTTACTAAGTAAAAAGTGATTTCAAATGTGAATAACGGCACGATTAGCATGAAAAAAGGAGAACAAAATTGGCCTTAGGATACTACGTACGTTCTATCGAACTAATTTTCCCGTAGCTGAGCTTACTTAAACTTTTCTAGCTCAGCTGCTCAGCTTCGGCTACCGTAACTTAAGCTCAGCTACGTTTACGTGAAAATGTTTTCCCGGGCCGCGGGAGATAAGCTCAGCTACGTGTAGTCGTGTATGTTAAAATAGCACTCACCCACCGGCAAGTGCTATTTTCACGTATTTTACGTTAAAATAAGAAACGTACGTGAAAATAAGTACGTTAAAATAGTATTCGCCCATATGTTACTTGGTAATTCAAAAATTACTGCCTCAAACCACTGTGGCGAAATAATTAATTCCTACCTGATTCCACAGTCTGTGCAGCATGACCGAGTAGAGACCGCAAATGATGACCAGAGGAAGGCAATAGGCGGTGATGAAGAAGGACATCTGAAATATAAAGGAGTTTACAGTTTTTTTTATCCAAATGATAGAGTTCTCTAGCCAAAATTGAAGCTATTTCTTAGGACCAACAAAGCTTTTTAACCTACGTTTTATGCTCTGTACTGATGCTATATATACATAATAGTACCTGGGAGGTAGGCGGCTCTCTTTAATGTTTATTTCTAGCTCTTTATAAATATAGAACAAACACTTTTACTACCTTTTGCTTCTTATCATTTTGGCAGTCCAAATGATATGAAGCAAAAGGTGACAAAAGGCTGTAAGAGTCAGCGAATACTTTTAATATATGTTTTATTCTCTGTTCTGACAGTATTCAAGGTACATAAGGTTTAAACTCGTTTGAAGGCTTAATTCAACCTCTTTACAGAATTAGAACAAACACTTTTGGCACCTTTTGCTTCTCATCATTTGGACAGCCGCTTTACCATAATTTCGGCAGTCCAATCAATAAGAAGCAAATGGTACCAAATAGGATTGTTATTATTCTATAAAGAGCTTGAAATAAACATTTGAAGGAGTGAATAACCTCTTATGTCAGGACTGGTATGGTCAGTACAGACTGAGCATGAAAAATGTGTTAAAAGTTTTCGTAGCTCTTCTAAAGAGTTACCTTTTTGGGCAGAAAACTCTTATCATTTGGACAGGCGATTTATATTGATACTTGGTTTTGTATATTGGAACCTGAACAAATATTTATTATGACTATATAGTGTAATTATTACTGCATTGGGAAAACATATTGTACACTATTTTCACGTTTATTGCATATATTATATTCGTCGGTATAAATTAGTGCTTTACGTAGAATAAATTGTGTTATCAACCATTTTAAAAGATTTGTTATGGTTTTATGTTCATGCAAATATTCCATTCGTAAATCTTTTTTGCTAACTGGATATCTGTTAATGCAGCGCACAGAGTAACTGCATTTGAAGCTATTTATTATTAACATGTTATATGACACTAAAAAGGCTTGAAAGTTCAAAAACTAGTAAATGCACAGTTTCTTTTCTGGTGCAGAAGGGATCATATGTCATTGATGTGTGTGTATTATTTATGAGGGAAAAAATGTTCCAAGTAATGTAGACCTTTGAATAACGCATTAAACTATTGACAAAACAGAGCATTGAGGGAAAAGATATTTAAAAACTCAGCTCGACTGTCCAAATGAAAAGAGGTCTCTGACCAATATTGCAACTCTTCCGAAGAGACGTTTAGGAGTCTCCCAGACGGGCCATTTTCTCGTCCTTTTTTGCCATTTCTGGCGTCCTTTTTTCTCATTTCTGCCGAAGGAATTTTTGGACTTAGAATAATTCACTGTTTTTGCACACACTCACCTGCTAGCCAGGCAAGAAAAATATTCTAAGTCCCAGGAAAAAAAGACGGCAGAAACGCGAAAAAAGGACGGGAAAATGCCTGTCTGGGAGGCTCCTTAATGCATGCTTTGTAATGAACTAATGATACTATAAATATACTCCATCAAATGCTTATTTCAACCTTTTGTTGTTGTTAAAAGAAGAAAAACAAAAACGTCACCGTTTGTTTCTTAGCATTTGGACAACCGAAATGAGGGATTATATACTTATTTTATTCAAATTTCAATCATGCACTAATAGTCCAAGTAGTTTTCAGTACTTTCCCAATATTGTCCAAATTTTAAGATATTCTCACTTGATTTTAACAGAGTATAACTTACTATTATCAGATTCTTCTACAAAATCCATCTTCATTAGCAGAGATTCTACCTTTATTTCTATGGAAATGAATTATGTCTAATTAAGGTCACATAAGAAAGCTTTAGTATACAGGGTGTCCCAAAATTAGTGAAAAAACTAAACGGCTGTATCTTTGCTTCTGTGTGAGC
The DNA here is from genome assembly GCA_900659605.1 of Tisbe holothuriae. Classification (NCBI taxonomy): domain Eukaryota; kingdom Metazoa; phylum Arthropoda; class Copepoda; order Harpacticoida; family Tisbidae; genus Tisbe; species Tisbe holothuriae. Next base: position 31,608 of record LR139373.1, on the reverse strand, counting down.
TGTTTGAAATCTAAAGATACATTTCTAGAGAGGAATGTCTACAATTTTAGGAGGTACAATTGGATTTTTACTTTTCACACTTTTTAAAGGCATAACTTAGGGTTGAATAGGAAAGTCTAAATTTCACTGTTAACTGGGCTAAAATTGGAAAACACAAAAAGTGGTGAAAACACTTTGTAACGGAACTCTAGGAACAGATTTAAGACCTGTGAAGTACTCTGACATGAAATCTGTCCATAAAATCCATTGAAACCCCATAAAATGGTATTTCAGTCAAAATAAGGATATTGCTATCCCAGTTTAGGTTCAAAAGAGGCCTATTTTGTAAAGGGATTTTTGGTACCTTTATATTTTATATACTAACCCTGTATTGATCTATACCAAACATAATTGTAGACTTTCTTCTCTTAAATGGTACCAATAGTATTTTGGTGGGTCAACCTAGAGCTGAGATATGACCGTTTACTTTTTTCACTAATTCTGGGACATCCTGTATATAAAATGTCTACTTGTAGTAACATTAAACTACTCCACATGGGCAGTGAAAACAGTGAAGCGCTACTAGTGAAAAAACAAAGTTTTCAAGAGAGCCAAAAAATCTAAATTTTCTGATAAAATTATCATTAATTACCTGCAGTGAACCTTAACATGACTATCAGAACTAGGCATGCAGTCACATGTGGCATAGGTTTCATCAGCATATTCATATTTATAGCAGCTAAAAGTTTGCCTTGACTGCATTCCATATGGAGGGCTTTGTTCGCATGGGCAATTTGTCTAAGGGTAAAAACATAGTTTATTACACCATCAATGAACTTTGATCCCCCCATGTGTTTATGTATGAGGGTGGTTTTGAGTAGCTGGTACATTAGAATATTCTTTCTTGATTTAATTATAAATAGCAATAAATCCAGAGAGGGCAACAGTTCAGCTGTCCAAATGATGAGAAGCAAATAGTGCCAAAATTGTTTGTCCTAATTTTATAAAGAGCTACAAAACCATAAAAAGGAGTTGTCTGCCTCTTATGTAATGTAATAGTATCAGTAAGAGTATAAATTTGTGTTAAACGGCTTCATTGGCCTTTCTGAAGAGTTACAATTTTGTCTAGAGAACTCTTTACATTTGGACAGGCGAGTTGTGTTCTTGCTATAAAAATACACAATGGAATAATTTACTTGATGACTTTCGCACAAAATGGCATCCCTGAAAAGAGAAAGATGCAAGAGCACTGATTTCATTCTTTTAGCTGTTTATATGTCTATGTTCCACTTCAGAGGCTCCATCTAGCAGTGGATTCATACAAAAAGAGGCCAAGCAAAGTATTCCATTATACAGTATACGTATACACATTTTATGGATTTGAAATTCACTTTCAAGTCAGTTAATAGTCATTGATCATTAACTTTAACAATGAAATGTTTGTCACCATTAATATTTTCTGTCGTTTAAGTCAAATAATTTATTATATAGTTGCCTACTTTAGTACCAAATAAAAATGAATACTAAAATCCAATGAATCCCGACAATCGTTAAAAATTGGACTGTAGAGCAAGATGTTGACCGCATTAGAAAGCTTGACAAAATACAAAATCGATAAATAATCATACATGAATTTTGCCAATAATTATTATTGTTTGTTAGCAGTCGTGACTGTATATTATGATTAAAAGAACACCATTATACACATAAACTCATGGACATCATACAGCAAAAGTACTGCATTATGTTGAAACAATAAATAATGACAAAATATATTTGTTTAAAATTGGATGGAAGCCTTCTATAAAAAGTATTTTTCCGGTTCACATTTCCGTGTTGGTAACAGTTTTTATTTTTACTTCCCAAAATGTGTTAAATTTAGTACAATGATACATTAATAATATACGAGTATATCACTGCCACAGTAATACTTGCAACTTCTAATGTCCAAATAAAATGCCGATAATATACAAAATAATTTTAGGACTCAACTAGAAGCGAAGTTAAGCAGCTGTATTAGTTATCTAGTGGGATTACAGTAACTGCCATTTAACTATAAAGGGACACAAGAAGCAAAGTGATTGTTTTTTTTTTATAATTTTCAATGCCATATTGCAAAACACATCCAAAATCAACAACTGTTTAAGCAAGTGAACGGTTGCTTGGCCCTTTTGTAAAATTCCCTTGTTAGATGGCGCCACTTTTGTTTAGTAATTTTCCACTGAGCGGTAACGCCATCTATTGAGAGAATTGTTCAAAAACAGCCAAGCAAACTAGTCCATTGATAAAAAGGGTGTCCCAGGCCTGTATCATTACCATAGTTTGGTTCAATGATCAAACATGGATCAGGTCAGCGCCGTTGTTAGTGCGTGTGAGGTGGTGCTCTTCTGGGTAAGTAATCTGTGACTCTGAAATAACTTTTACGTATTATTAACCAGGGACAAGCATCAGAGAAAGACTAAGACATAGTTACGGTATGGGGAACGGGAAACTTTCAACTTTTGCTAGAAATACTCTTAAACTTGGTACCTATGTAAAATAAAGATAAAAAATAATGTATGTAGGTACTGTCTGAAAACATGTACATAGAAAACAATCAGTCTTAATATTAGGCTTATAATGCTCCAATAGTTTTTTAAACATTTGCTATGCATCCCTTTTTATTTATTTTTGGGAACTACCTTTTTAGGTTCATTGCAATAGCACGCCGTACATGGGCA
>LR139373.1:8596-28809 GCA_900659605.1 Tisbe holothuriae | reverse complement strand
CTGATCCGACCTCCATGCGCCGCCTGCAGGTCTGCCGGCTGCGCGCAGTCTTCATCGGCCCCGACGGCGCCACCATCGAGGAGACGACCTCCAATGTGCTGCACGCCCGCGGCATCGAGGAACTTGTCGTCCCCGCCGCTGCTCCTCAAGCCGCTGCCCAAGGCGCTGCTCAAGGCCCAGCAGCAGCCCAGGAGCCGCAGAAAAAGATTGTGCGCGCGGACGTTGAAGAGCAGCAAGGAGGTCAGCAGCAGGACCAGCAGCAGGAGGAGAGCAGCGAGATGCTGCCTGTGGCCGCAGCAGAGCTCAACATTGGCGACGAGATCCCTCCCAGCCAGTCTGTGGACGAGGCACAGCAGCAGCAACAACAGAAGGAGGAGATCGTGCCACACGAGCGCAAGGACGAGCCGCTGTTACACGAAGAGTCTCTTCCGGTACGTCACGGTGCCCAGCAGGCGGAGCAGCAACAACTTCAACAGCAGCAGCAGCAACAGTCTGCTCGCGCGCTCAGTGACTCGCAGCAACAGCTGCGCCCGCAGCTTGAGCCGCCGTTCCAGCAGCAGCAGCAGTCCGCGCCCTCTGCATCAGAGTCTGAGCAGCTGCGGCAGCTCCGTCCCGACAAGATCGCTATTCCGTCTGCTCTTCTTCCTGAGCAGCGCAAGGACGCGCACAAGATGACCCCGGACGTCAAGGGCATGAAGCTGAACGAATCTCAGCAGCAGCAACATGCGGAGCGCACGGCTCCTCCCAGCCACATTGTGGCCTCTAGCCTCCTACAGGAGATCGTCGACCAGGCCGCCTCCGAGCCCAACATGAACCCGCCTCCGAGCAAGGAGACGTCTCCCGCTCCAACGTTCAATCGCCGCTCCAACGTGGAGACAGAGATGGACACGCGCGTGAAGGACGGTGAGTCCAAGGAGGAGGAGACGATCACAAAGAAGCGGAACGAATCTGCAGCGGCTGAGGGTGGCCGTGGTGAGAATGAAGCGAGTCCGAAGAGCGGACCTGCTCTGGTTCACGTAGACGCGCGGCAGCCGCAAGCGGCGGCGTCCAAGGAGCCGGTGGCTTCGCTCAACCAGCTGCCACAGCAGCAGCCGGAGCACAAGAACCTGGGCGCTAGAAAGAAGGTCCGTCCGCTGCAGCAGCAGCCACCGGCCGCATCTGCAGTGCACAAGGATCAACAACACCCGCAGTCGCAGCAGGCTCAGCCGCAGCCGCAGCTGCCACACACAGACCAGTTCCACGTCCCGCAACAGCCCGTGCCGCAAGTTCAAGCGCACGCCTCACCTCAGAAGCAGCTGCAGACGCAGCTGGAGTCGCTGCAGCTTGAGGAGGTTGTCGCGCAAGCCGCGCCCGAGCAGCATCAGGTTGAGCAGTCGCCGGAGGACAAGAACCCCACGAGCGCGCGCTCTGGCTCTTCCCGACTCTCCCCAGAGGAGCTGCAGGCCATGGTGGACGCGCTGACGGCGAGGAACGAGGAGTTGGAGCAGAAGCTGGTGGCGGCGGCGACGGCCGCAGAGGGAGAGAAGGAGGAGAACGCGGAGACCTTGGTTGGCGAGCAGCAGCCAGAGTCCGATGTCTCCAGCCCCGTGTCCAAGCCGCCTTTCCTCACTCCCGCGGCTATTTCGCCCATTACTGTTTGTGAACGCGGCCAGCAGATCGTCGTCGTTCTGGAAGCTCCCCTGCCGGACACGAACAACCTGGAGCTGTTCATTGTGCGTTTCTCTGAGGACATCTTCGTAAGTGGATTTGAGCTTGACTTAAAATAATGTGAAAGTATTTGCGTGGTTTTTCTTTCAGGATATGTAGCCGTATTTTTATTACTTAAAAAGGGATTAAGTTAATCGCTATTTCAGCGAAATAGAAAGTAGAATAACTTTACTTAACAAATACTCCACTAAAAGCTAAAAATACATAATCTCGTTATTATTGACAATGATTTCAGAAGTATTTGCTAGCAATATATTTTTATTTAAGCACTTTTACTCTTTCCGAGCATGGACTGAAATAACATTTTTTTCTATAGTTATTGTAATTCGTTACAATTAAATAATTAAGTCAATAACTTGACTTCCATCCAGTAGCAGTTCAATCATCGTCATACAATTACAACTCTTTCTAACAATGATTTTTTCGTTTTCAGGAGGATAAATACGCGCTCACGTACTCCGACGTGCAGCGCATCGGGCCACTGCTCATCTTCAAGGTCGAACCCATTCCGGCGGCGCTGGTGAAGAGGGTGAAGCCGGGCCCACTGGCGGACACTTGGTGTCAAATCCGTTGGCGAGGGCGCCTGTCCCACCTGGTCACGCTCTCCTTGATTGAGCACAGAGAGGACGACCCCGAGCTCCCGTGCTCGTGCCAGGATAGGGTAAGAAGGCAGCTGGCAGTAGCTCTCGTGCATGAAAGAGGGTAGAAGTAGCTGTCCTCTGACGCGGTCGTGGTACCTGCCCACGCAGGGAAAGCTGTGGAAGCAATGACTAGAAACGACTCGTTAAACTTGAGCCTATTTTGGCTGGACAACACACTGCTAACTAATTATAACTAAAACTCGAGTAGCTTATCAATGATTACCGCAGCCGTGTTTGTGCTGTTTAGTTGGCCTGTGAAAAACGCTCGTCACAGAGACAGCAGAAGCACTCTTGGAAAAGGGTAGAAGCAGCTGTCCGTAGAGGGTTGCAGCACGCGCGGTCGTGGAACCCGACGACGCAGGGATGGCTGCTGGAGCTGGCAGGAAAGAGTCACAATGCAATGACAAGGACTGACTAATAATTGTGGGACAGGCTGGACAGTAAAACTGCTTGAATAATGGCCGCAAAGGCCTTAGTAGAAGCGGCTGCTCGAGCTGGCGCCACACCTTCTAACCTGTGACTGAATTGAGCGCTCCCAGCTGCAGGTAGCGGTGAAGGAGCAGCTGCTCAGGGGGCACGAGTGAGGCAAGGGACAAACATCGTTACATGTAAACGTTACTTTAACAGGTGGCCTCTTTTGTCGTGGGTTTAGTTTCATAATTCAAGGGCCTCTGGAAAGAGGACTGCGCACTACAGAAGTGTATCAAATAAATTTATTGAATAAACTCAGCTAATTTATAAGCTATTGCTTTCTGCTTTTAACACCATAAAGTTTGTGCTCATACAAAACCAGAAACATTATGTTTAATGGGTTTGGATGAAACATTTCCATTTTATGTCACTCTTCTTTTTTGGTACACTCCCGTAGGTAGTACTACCCATTAAGAAGTGCACAGTCTTCTATTCAGTGGTCCTTGCATAATTCTACTGTACTTTAACCATTAGCCTGCCAGGCTTGATTAAATATATTTTAATGATAGTCTCGCATGTCTCAAAGGAAAGCTCGAGAAGTACAAAGTAAACAGGAATCACATGGGAAAATATCGAAATTGCATTTGGAAATAAGCAAATAACAATGCCGAAATGTTTGTCAAGAAAAGACACGGCCATGGACTAGTGTGGACAGCCTGATCAGCGCCAGAATGGCAAATTGTAGATGTTGTTGGTGCAGTTTTAGAGCAAAGTTATAGCAATTTCTTCTTGTTTTTGTCATTTAATAGTTCATTTTTCACATCCTGAATCCGGTTTTTGTTATCTTTTATTCTCTGCTAATTGTGTTTTGAAATCGAAAATTACTTCACAAAAACTATTCCAAAGACGATTAACCGCGCGATTAGCATGAAAAAGGAGAACGAAAACGGGCATCAGGTTCTGGAAATAAGATTATATTGATTGCCTTGAGCGGCCTACTCCAGCCTTCGGCTCAGGGAAACATCCATTTTGATGGATGACTATGGTCTTATCTATATTATTTTAGCACTCCTTTGTGCCGGCAGAGATTGATATCGAAAGTGGAGTAAATAAATATGGATGATTCGTTCTACAAAGCTAAAATGATAAAAAGTACATTTATGCTCTTTTAAACCTTCCTTGTCTTGAATAGGTGGAGGCTTGCATCCAATCCACAGACTTGGAGAACAATATACTGCTGACTGATATTTTTGGGTGTGGTGCCGGGGTTTGCTGCCTTGGTCTTTCCAGTAGTTTATTTCTCTCTTTTTACATCACATGGGGGAGAGATGGAAGCAAACCTCTACCTAATATCAATGTAGCATCTGCCATAAAGTTTAGTTAAATATCACAAAAATGTTGAAATAGTGCAATTCCTGAGCATATGAAATTCTGCATTCTTATAGAGTATGCCGTTATATTGTCCACGTTCTTCAGTGGCTGTCGGTATTAGTGTTGGCAAAATGTAGTTCGATAAAATGTTTTGTCGCAAAGTCGGCGTTATTCCGCTTCCCCGCCTCAAACTCAACCCTTTTCTAATCTTTCCAGCTGGTCATCATGCCGCTCGTCAGGCAGACGACTGCTGAGGACGAGGACGACGACGACGACGACGCCCGGGGAGAGCGCCGACAAGAAATGAATAATTAAACCCTGACACGACAAAGAGTATTATTTCTCTCATTTTCAAAAAATATTTATGTTCCGTTTTGACGTTTGTATTATTATTTATATGTTTATTATTTGGCATGCGTGCCGACAAAGCTGATATTTGTTATTATTAATAAATGTCTTCACATTTTGCACTTTAAACAAGCTCACAGCGCAGTAGTTCTGCCTTTGGTTATTTACATTTATAGTGACTAATTCATTTCGAAGCAGTCTCCTAATGAGAGTTGCTCTCAAAGGAGTCTTCTCAAGAGTCATTCCCTGGCTCCTACGGCTGCAGTCTGACCAACGAAATGGACCTCGGCAAGAGACTTGAATGCAGCACCCTCATATGGAGCCTTCAGCGAGTAAGGCATCGTGGTGCATACAGTGGTGAGAGCGCATCTTTGCCAACACAGTGCGGCCGTGCAGGAGAGCTGAGTTGTCGTCAGCGCTTTGGGAGAGCAGGAACGGCACCGCGCGGCGGTCGGTCAAAGTTCTGAGTTGCGTCTTTGGTCAGCTCGCGAGCGCGCCGAGGGCGTGACCAACCTCGAGCTGGGACAACTCAGCGACGTCTGCCTGGAGAGAACGCGCACGCTGCACGGCGTACAAGCGGGTTCGAGGGCGTGGCCGATTGTGACGGTTCAGCGCGGGGGCGCTCTTTTCTACTAGTAATGACAAGGTCCAGGACGTCCCAGGTAAGTCCATATTAACTGGTCAAAGATATTCTGATTGGGAACGCATGCCGCTTGCATTACTAATGTACGTGCATAAACCCACTGAAGAAATTACATAATGGTTTAATAAAACATACACTTTCAATAAACACGAGTTCAATGAACTATAATGACCATTCAGTTACGGGTACGGGTTGTTCTTTATGTTTTAGTTGGTATCAGTTGATAGATATCCTCTTAAATTGTTACTTCAACATTTTCCAGAACTTTATGCCCCATGACAACTGCCACTCTGTTCTCTGTGATGACGGCGCGCCCTCCAACAACGGCTTGGCTAGCCAAGGATGTGATGGCAAGCTCATGCTCCTGGAGGAGCTGCCGAACTTTTGTCGCCAGGGGATCCTAAAGAGAGAGCTGCATGCGGGTACAGCCAGAGGTAATTTAAGCCAGTTCTATGCAGTTATACGTTAATAATAGACATCATTTCAGTTGGTATTGTTATCCTGCCTTTAAAATTGGTTTTATATTTGGAGTTCATATTTCTCAAATTCCACGCCCCTTTCAGGTTGACGAGGTCCGCCGTTGGCTCGATCAACTCTCCAGCAAGACTGCCAACCTCCGCGCGCTGGCCTGCTCGTGCAAGCAGAGAAACTCTGGTGCAAGAGTGAACTGGGACCAATGAAGTGGAGACGACGACGAGGAGAAGGTTTTGTTCGGTGATAGGTTCGGTATGAAGGTCAGAAGAAGGCGTTCAAGTGAGTATATAATTATGTATAAAGCAAGGGTGTGAATTCTGTTTATATCATCTTGGTATTAAGGCAGTTTAATCAATGATAATAATGCTTGCTAATGTATGTACAGAATTACAATATTTTAAAATGTATATTTCATGAAAAAGAACAAACAGATCCTTGCTAGTAGTCTTAGTAGTTTGATGAGAATCAAGTCTCTTCTTAGAACCTGGATAAGAATAAACTCGGAGAGCTATTGTCTAAAAGCTTTGATTAAAATCTTCCCACATACACATATAATTGGCATCTGTTTAGACATGCCATACTATGTCTTGTCTCGGTCAATGTCCCTGTTTCTAGGAAGGTCTGCTAAGTTATATCTAGAAATATAAGCCACGCACCCCATTTTGCGTGTAATACATAATGAACATATTTTTCATTCCAGAGGCCACCCGTCCTAATGCATGATTGTCAGCGAGAGCATCCAAGACTCATCCACTCAGCTCCACAACCAACTCCTCCCAGCCGGCGTGCAGAGCGCCCTCGCCACGGACACAGACAACCCTACGTCAAATGCCAATCTGGCCAGGTCATTGGGAAGCGATTGCAACAGCCAAACAAAGGCTAAAGTGTTCACCTTGGAGCTGTAGAGACCTCGAGTGACTGAGGTGCTTGTGTTGGATCAAGGGGCCGCGGCAGGAAAGCAGGTCAGAGACCCTGCCAACATCCTCATTGCAGACATTATTGTAAACCGTTTGACAACAAAGTCATGTCCAACAGTACAATATAGCGTATTTAGAAAGCGCAAGCTGGTGGCGTAATGGTTAGCATGCAAGAATTCTTTGCAAGGAGGCCGGGGGTTGAATGGTTGAATACCGGCCTCGGTAGATGGATTTTTTTCATTTTTTCTCCAAAAAGTTTCCACACCAAGTCAAACAGGTGGTAAAGCTGCTGACAATCTGACAATCCCAGTAGAAGCTCCTCTTGGACTTGCCCTTCTCAAAGATGAATATGTGCGAGGATAGTGTGGGATTAATAACCTTCACTAAAGCCCATATTTAATTTTGAATTTAATGACATATTTGTCTCTCCCGACTACTCTCGCCTTTCTTCACCTTTCAAACACAGCCGGTGAGAAAGGGATGCTTGAGGGCCTGGGCGGCGGTGAGGCGGCTGCCGCGGTTGACGACGAGGAGGCGGCGCACGAGGTCGCGGCCGTTGGGGGACACGCGCGCGTTCTCCGGGAAGGTGAAGCTGCCCGCCATGATCCGCTCCACGATGCCGCTGTTGTCCGCCTCGCCGCGTTCACGGACGAAGCAGCGACGGCCGGTGAGACTGGAAAGAGAAGCGTTTTTATTGACATGCGGAAAATAGTCGTTCTTTTGAATCCTGACTTCAGTTTCCGTTCATTCTTTTTAACGGGCTTTGTGACTAGTTACGGTAATTGGTGTGTTTTTATCCATGTAGTGCCAAAACAACTGAAAAATTCTTTAGAACAATATTTTGTGCAGAAAGAAGCAAGGTTGATTTGGTCAGCTTCTATATGAAAAATCCATTCATTGACAGAATAGAATTGAGAATTGTGTTTATTTTTGGGCTTTTTCCTGCCGATTCGGTAATATGTCAGCCTTGACTTTATCGGCTCTGACGTACTTTTTTGACGTACAGTATCCAAGCCAAACTTCTCGTATGTAATGTTTTAATTTAATTAACATTGACTGATTCAAAGACTATTTGACTGATTTTACAAGTCGTCTGTACACCATTAAATTCGGTGTTTAGCACAATTTCATAGCAATGCAACTCCAATATTTAAGTCTACTGCTTAAAATAATGCTTTTTTAACGGTCACCTCTCGTAACAGATGCAGCCAAACCTCCACATATCGGCCTCGACGCCGTACCCGCCCCCGCTCCTGTCGTCGCGCGCCCGGTGGACCTCCGGGGCGGCGAACTGGGGGGTGCCGCGGACGCCCATGAAGGTGCGGCCGACGTCGGCCACGCCAAAGTCCACGATTCGGGCATCGTCTGAAAGCAATTATGAGGAAAGGAAATATATTGGTGTTTCTTTGCCTAAGGCCAGGCGCTGGCATTACTAAATTATATTTGGAAGCACTAAATTACACTTTACTTTTCTGAGAAATTGTAACGAATTACAATTTACTGTCATTTTTACTTTTATTTTGAGGAAATTACATTTTGTTAGGGAAATTCCTTAAATGCTTTTCAAATGTAATTTCTAGTAATGCTTGCCTAAGGTTAACGCGCTCAATATGTGTTAATTAATGTATGAATTTAAAGATGAAACAACATTAAGTATGAAATTGAGAATCCTCCATTGATCTTTCAAAACTTCTTTCGTTCCTAAAAAGTCGATTATTGACCCAATTTCAGTGTTCAAAGTCTCTTTAATTTATTAACATTATCGTTCAATATGTGGGGAAAACTATTAACATTGCTTCTTTTTCTACGAAGTTAGAATTCTAAGTTTATAAACACCCATAAAGTGTTTTCAATTTCAATAATGCCTTTTAAATTTTCCGTTTCTCACCGTCAGTCCTGCTAATGTATCCAATGTTCTTGGTCTTGAGGTCAAAATGACCCATCCCGCCCGCGTGCATCGCCCTCAGCCCCAGCGCCACCGACTTGAGAGTGGCCACGGCGTCCTCCTCCCTCCTCGGGCCCTGCTCGAGCCTCTCGGCGAGCGTGTCCTGCAGGCTGATTTAAGTGTGATGTAAATAACATATTCAAGACTACAACAAGAGTGAACGGAAACTGGCTTTAGTGCTTATAAGGTCATATTCTCAGAATAGATTTTATAGTATGGTATACTAGTAGTTTTGTAAAGTACTATTAAATAGTATAACCCCATATATCCATTGACATATCTGCAACATGTTTAACATGTTATTTTGTATTGATTATAACTCCCTATGCCGTATATATATAATTGCCGTTATTATTAAATTTCATTGTTGTCTATTATATAAACGTTTATACAGTCAACGTATATTTCAGTAAAAAGGAGGAGAACTTTGATTACACTGAGTAAGTAGACCCCAGACGTACAAAATGATGCTTAAAGCATCGATCTTATAACCTTTTAATCTAGTAATGGTTGATAGCATCATTTGTAATTAAAACCCATTCGCAAACGTTACTTGTTTCTCCGAACGGGAAAGGAGCAATAATTTAATAGAATAATGAAATCGTCATTAAGGGCTGCTCATTTATGCATTCGGTTTCGTTTTAGGGCGATTCCAGAGCCCGGAGACTCTTAGAGCCCAGGCTACATACATATTGTAGACTCATTTCTCAAGCAGGATCACTATTTAGTAGGCTCGTGCTTTTTCACGTGCGCAACGTTTTTTCGCTTTTTGGACGTGTCCACCCCTTAAAAGTTTTCATCCCATTTCAGCTGGCCAAATGATAAGAGCCAAAAGGTGCCAAATGGGTTTGTTCTAGTTCTATAAGGGGCTTGAAATAGTCATTTGGAAGAGTTTTAACCTTGTATGTACCTTGTATAGCATCAATACAGAGAATAAAACAAACGTTAAAAGGCTTCACTAGTAGCTCTTTGGAAGAGTTACAATTTTGGCCAGAGAACTTTTTGTAATAAGTAGCAAACCTCATCATGACCATAAAGGCCTTGCCATCCATGAGGAACACCTCGTTGAGGGAGACCACGTGGTCCGGACTCAGCTCCATCGCACGCAGCTGCATCCGGACTTCCTTGGCCGTCTCCGCCGTGGCTGGCTGGCGCTTGACGGCGTAGCGGAGCCCGGGTCCGGCCTGAGTCAAGAAGACACGTCCGTAGGCGCCCTCGCCCAGGGGACGGATGGGGAGGTGGGTGGCGTACGGGTCCTTGTCGATGTGGACTGAAAGTAACATCAGAATAACGTGGAGAGCCTAATAAAATCATGGATGTGCATGTTGAAAATATGTATACTTGTATATATAGAGACAAGAAATAGATCCATCTATAGATAATTCATTTTTGAATAATAAAACTAAAAGAAACATTTCAGATCTTAGATTAAATCTAAGTTTAAGACTTATTTAGGTAGTTTGATATTTTGCGTCAAAAATGTATAAATATTGATGGGACGATAAACACTAGACATATTTGATGCATTCTTGATTAATACGAAATCCAAATTGAACTAAGACAAGACTGCAGTCAGTTATCGGAAGAAGAGGAAGAATATTCTTATCTACCAAGGAAAATATATAAAACAAACTTGATGGCTAAGGACAGACGATAGCGTCAGACTTTGTCAGATGAATGAGTCGACTGTTGACCAATGAAATTTAACTACTTAATTTTAATTTCGTTGGAATAGGCTGAGTAGGTCGTGAGAGAGGAGAGTTGAAGCTGAGCTTCTCTCTTTTTACGTATACATATGACATTACGACGTTACTATGTATACATGTAATAAAGGAAACTAACTAATAGCCCTTTCTTACACGGTATGTTGATGTGCGCCATCGTGTTGCGGAACTGCAGCACTTGCCCGGGCGTGGCCACCACCGCGCCGGCCGTGTTGGACACAATCGTAGTGTACATGATGAGGCTTTTAAGAGACTTTTAAAACTGTTTATTGCCTTGGTAGCACTGGCTATTAACAATAAGAAAACGATGCTCAGCACTAGTGTTATTAATAATATTATGATATCCATAGAACTAGGAACACATATCTAGCTATATAATCGTAGTTCTGTGGATGCCGCATTTGCGGAGGGTACTCACGCAACCTCACTTCTGTGTCGGAGCATGTTTTCATTATGCGCCATATGCATATGGCCATATGCATTGTTAAAAATAATCATATTTTAAGCATATTTTTTGTTGCATGTACAGTGCCATAGACCACTGCAACCTGGACAAACCGCGGATTTTATTTTCCAGAAGTTATACTTGCACTCTTCAAACTTAAAAACTTCACTAAAGAAAGTTGAGGTCCAGGCCCTAATTAGCTTTGACACCAAAAATGACTAATATAACTTGAACCGTTTTGCTTTTAGACACCTTGGTAGGTCAGTACATAAACACTACATAAACGGCAAATTCTAGCACTACTCCCGTCCAGGCATTTTTGCCCTATTGACGATATATATGAGGCACTTTATGAAAAAATGCATAAAATAAGTTTTAATCTATGTCAAAAATTAGTAAGGAAATATTGAAAACATTTCTCCCTAAATTGCAAGATATAAAAGTTAGCACTTTTGCCTGGACGGGAGTAGGGCAAGAATTTGACATTTATGTACTGTTTATGTACTAACATACAGTAGGTGATTTCTCGCTTAAGAAAAGCCTTAGATGGGTGTAAACTTAGGCTATAGGTAATGTCACCTCACTGAACAACTTCATTGTAGTGAACTTTGTTGACAAATAAAGACATCATGCCTTTTTGACATATTTTGGGAATTTGGAGGTCGCGGTTTGTCCAGGTACTTCAGTGGTCTATGGCTATACGTACACATATCCCTTCAGAGCTCAGACTGGGGCCACGAGACCGTTAATTAATGCGTACTAAAGATTGACCCAAATACTTAATGTGAATAGCTTAAAAGTCTCTGTAACAGTGTAAATAAGTCGGATTCATGAGATCCGTATTAAATATTTGTGGTCAATGGTCCGTTCCTTAAATAAACTTAAATGTGAAATTTAGTCAGATGTGGGGATTTCTGGTGACAACACCAGTCCTAGCAGAGTGTAGAAACCCCTTTAAAACCGTATTTGTTTCCAATCAACTACGTAAAAATCACTCAAATCTAATTCAATTGAAATCCTATCTTATAGTTAAAACCTTTCAAATGTGACTAATGTGACTATATTCTGCGCATGAGGGAATCATTATAGTCATTCCCTTGAGCCAACCAGTCACAAGTGAAACATCTCATATTCAACAATGGGTAAATTTGGATGTGGCGACTGCTCTGAAGAGTTCATTGAGTTTCAAGATCTTGAGAGTCACATGGAGACAAAACATGGATTTTCTGATGATATCAAAACATTTAAATCTGCCTCTGTTACATGTGACATTTGTGGAAACAAATATGCAAGCAGGCAATATCTTGATCAGCATATAAATACTGTTCATGATCAACTAAGATCATTTAAATGTGACCAATGTGACTATGAATGCTCATGGAAACCCAATCTCTCTACTCATATTAGAGCAGTTCATGAGAAACTAAGGCCTTTTAAGTGTGACCTATGTCAATATCAATGCTCTCGTAAAGAAACACTTTCTCGGCATAATAGAGCAGTCCATGAAAAACTGAAGCCTTTTAAGTGTGTCCAATGTAACTTTCAATCCACTCTAAAATATACTCTTATTCAACATAGAGCAGTTCATGAGGAACAGAAGCCATTCAAATGTGAACAATGTGACTATAAATGCTCACAGAAAACCAATCTATCAACTCATATTAGAACAGTTCATGAGAAACTAAGACCATTCAACTGTAAAAAATGTGATTACAAAGCTTCTCAGAAATTGAGTATTACTCGACACATAATATCAGTTCATGAGAAGCTGAAACCATTTATATGCGAACAATGTAACTTCAAATGTTCAAGAAAGTTTGTTCTTACTAGACATGTAAGAGGGAGGCATAATTAAGTAATACATTCATTAAATTAGCTAAGTTATAAATGCACCCAATAAGCCTTGTGACATATTTGTTCACATTGTACAATATTATCATTGGTAAGAAGCAACCTTCGAAAATAGTGCAAGTGCCATATTAATGAATGCCTAGAAACTGCTGCATCAGTTTGTGAAGTAAGTTAATGCAATTGCAAACAGAATAAGAAATATAAATTGGGTATAAAAAGATAAACAAACACAGAACAAATCTGCATTAATTTTAGAGTGTGTCAATAAAATAAATTACTTTGATTTTTGTACTGTAGTTATAGTCATTAATCATTATAGTGTTCACTTTAACTGTAGCCTTCTTGCAAGGTATTTCAAGCAGAAGGCTGTTCATTATCCGGGCAATAGGACATCGGAAGGAGAGGTTGCAAACACAAGTTTTACTTGTAATTTCAAACAACATTTTAACAATTTTTACGCTTAGACGGTTAATTAGTTCAAATAAGATCATTTTATGTAGCAATAATGGATTTAGATCATGCTTTAGGTGTCAAAACCAGAAGTTGCTGAAATCAACAAAGCATATAGCCTGCATTTCCGGTATTATTAGTGTGTGCACGTGTGATCCAGTTCAAACCAGAATAATCCAGCAACTCTATGCTAAAGCCATCTAGCGATAAAATATCTTTCTGCCAATAAGATCTTCTTCCCTACTTCAATTATGACAACAAGTGGGAATCAGGATTGCCAATTTGTCTCCTTTTTGGGGCAGATTGCTCCTTGTTTTCTCTATAATGAGATATTTTGTCCATTTGTAGACAAAATGGCAACCCCTGAGTGGGGCCATCATTGTATAGGATGTAGCAATGCAGTATTGGCGCTAAATAATATCTTTCTTTTGACACTTTGTCTTGTAAGATGGGCCCAGTAAAACCTAGCTCTGTGGTCGATATTGTCCAAGAATTGAATCTACAACCAAGCTACCAAGAAGATCTAAGCTCAATACTGCAGCTGAGAGCTGAGATTGGATGACTTGGTTTTAGTCATTTACAGAAGTTAAAGACCTCATTAATCTTTGGCAAATAAAAACAATGGTAAGTTTAGTTTCACTGAAATGCATATTCATGTATGTATAAATATAACCTAGCTATAATCTAGCAGTAACAAATATTTTTCCGTTGGTAAGATCTTCTTTCCTACTTCAATCCTGAACACAAGTGGGAATCAGGATCGCCACTTTGTCTCCTTTTTGGGGCAGATGGCTCCTAGTTTGATATATATAATGATATTTATTTGGTGTATTTGTAGACAAAATGGCAACCCCTCATCATTGTGGCAGAGGTAGCAATGCAGTATTGGCGCTCTACAGAGTACTTTCCCAATCAGAAATATCTTTCTTTTGACACTTTGTCTTGTAAAATGGGCCCAGTAAAACCTAGCTCTGTGGTCGAGATAGACCAATGATTTGAATCTACAACCAAGCTTACCAAGAAGATCTAAGCTAAAGACTTCAGCTGAGAGCTGAGAAGAGGTGACTTGGTTGTAGTCATTTACAGAAGTTAAAGGCCTTATTAATCTTTGGCAAATAAAAAACAATGGTAAGTTTAGTTTTACTAAAATGCATATTTATGTATGATTGTATAAACAAATTTTTACTGAAGTTAACTGAAGTTTACTGAACAATAAACAGTACTTTTGAAGAGTAATTTGTGTTAAAATTTATATAACATTCCCATTAACAACTTTTACAGGCTCATCAGTTGTGCCTATGAGGTAATCATTATTGCAAGTCATTACCTTGATCCAACCAGTCGCAAGTGAAATCTCTCATTTTCAACAATGGGTAAATTTGGATGTGGAGACTGCGGTGAAAACTTCATGAAGTTTCAAGATCTTGACCTTCACATGGAGACAAAACATGGATTTTCTGATGACAGCAAAATATTGAAATCTGCCTCTCTTAGATGTGACATTTGTGAATCCAAATATGCAAACAGGCAAAATCTTGACAGACATGTAAAAAGTGTTCATGAGAAACAGAAACCATTCAAATGTGATCACTGTGACTTTGAATGTTCACAGAAAGGAACTCTTTCAATACATACAAGATCAGTTCATAATAAACTTAGACCATTTAAATGTGACCGATGTGACTATAAAGTCTCACAAAAAGCCCATCTTTCTACTCATATTAGAGCAGTTCATGAGAAACTAAAGCCTTTTAATTGTGATCAATGTGACTATATATGCTCACAGAAAACCCATCTTTCTATTCATATAAGAGGAGTTCATGATAAACGGAAGTCTTTTAAGTGTGATCAATGTGACTATAAATGCTCACAGAAAAACCATCTTTCTAGACATACAAGAATAGTTCATGATAAACTAAAGCCTGTTAAGTGTGACCAATGTGGATATCAATGTTCTTTTAAATATAATCTTACTCGACATACTAGAGCAGTTCATGAGACTATGAAGCTGTTTGAATGTGGCCTATGTGATTATAAAGGCTCGCATAAACACCATCTTACTAATCATGTGAAAGCAATTCACAAGAATATAAACATAAGTAAACAATGAACTAAATCTGATTTTGTAAGAAGTCATCTCTAACAAATAATTACTGAATGTATGCCAGTAAAATGCAATCATAATGTAAGAGAGTTCTGCCTCCAGCCTGCACTTTGGTGAAAAGTTGCACCATAAACAAATATACTCAGGGACAATCCAGTGCAGTGCATAACTGTATGATATATTGTCAAGGTTAATATAGAGTATATTATAGACCGTGTTAACCATCCTTACCCAAACCTTACAACAGGTACACCAAGCATACTCCACCTGAGCCCCCAATTTTCAGGCACTGTAAATATGGAGCGGTTGTCCATGAATATGCAGTAAGTGTGGACCTCACCATGGGCCGTGATCAGCGGCAGGCAGAGGAATACAGTGAAGATCCTGAAAGTTCCTGTTTAACCCTACCTGGAATGCGAACAGACTCCACCTGAGCCCCCAATCTTCAGGCACCGCTGATATTGAGCTATTATCCATGAATATGCAGTAAGCATGGTCTGACTGGGGTGGGGTCACCTCACCATGGGCCGTGATCAAGGGGAGGCAGAGGAGGACAGTGAAGATCCTGAAAAGAGAAGCATATAAAGTTGGTCAGTATCAAGGGTATAGACTAAAGAGAAGGTACGCGCGTAGCACGGAAAAAAGAGTGACAGTAGCAGTTGAGAATTTCAGAAACGAAAATCAAGAAGTAACCGACTCTCGGTTACCGGAAATGTAGGGAGAGTAGAAAAAGAGAAAAATAAATATTGTCTTTAAAACAATGACTTAAAATACTTAAAAAATGGACCTACTAAATATTAAAGGTAGCCAGTTTAGTATGAATAATTACTTATCTCTGTCTATTATTAAAAGGAGTGTGCATTTTTGATACACATGCATGTACTTTCCTCAAGGAGTAAAATTACTGCTCTCCCTTAAAAAACCTGTGGAAAAGTCGCTCGGAAGGGCTTCATAAAAAGGCGGAGCGCGAAACCAAAAATATGGCCTCTCTGATACCCCTTGGTCAGTATATCAATCTATAATTGACATCCCTGAACAATTAAGAGATCTTCCAGACAGGCATTTTTTCTCATTTCTGCCAAACATTTTTTTCATGGACTTAGAATATTTTTTTTGCCTGTGTTGGCTGTTGAGTGAGTGCAAAACATGAATTATTCTAAGTCCAAAAATATGCTTGGCATAAATGAGAAGGAAATGAGGCAGAAACAGCAAAAAAAGACGGCAGAAACGTGAAAACATGCCTGTCTGAAAGAACCCTATTGAGCAAAATAGGAATACTTTGACTGTTTAAATAAATGCAGAGTTGCAAGTTTCAAACTAACTTTGATTGTAGTATATATAGTATTGATTTTGGCGTTTACATTGTTACCTCCAAGGGTATAGAGAAAGTGGGTTACCTCTATGGCAGCATCTGGTTTTAATCCTATTATTCTATAATAAATGTTATTTTAAACCCTTTTCTTATTCTCATTGCATTACTTCAAACCATATATATTTTAATTCATCAAATATATATTTTAATGTTTTGCATTCCATAAAAGCTATTAAATAGTTGAACTATCAATTTAACTAGCCAGTGTAAAAAAATGGTTTTGACATTAAATTAATTTGTGATTCCCTAGATCTAGCAAAGGTACATTTCAGGAGGCATCTATAATTAAACCCTGATATATATCACCTTACAAAGTATGCCATGCTATTAATACCACCCGATCCTGTCTTCTAAAGACTCAGCAGGTGTCTTTAACAAGCTCGCTTCCTTTCATGATGACACTACTGTGCCAAATCAAGGATACAACAGCGCTTAGTATTAATATTGTACTTTTCTACACTTGATCCTAGATATCGTAGTTTTTTTAGAGAAATAGGGGAGGCAACTTTTATATTTATAATTTTAATAGCTGCTATGATCATTACACAAAATATTTTATTAAGTGTTCAGTTATACAAGCATTGGGAAAAAATAATTTAAAATTAATTTCTTGATCTGAAATTTTCATGGAAAATTGTTTTTTTTTGAGGTAAATCAGATGTATTTCTATATGTATTTTTAAACAAATCTTGACTTTTCTGAGCAACAATTCTTGTAAAAAATAAATTTCCTAATGCTTCATTTTATATTTAGAACCTCTTCTTTTCAACAAATTTTAAAGGCACACCCTGTATATACCAGAACTCCTTTCTAATATTACCCAATATACAATATTCTTAAATTAAATAAATGTTATATCCTTATTGGCACGATAGAACGGCCTCATTTTTGGTCTTCAAAAATCCCTCCCCTGAAATATATGATTTATATCCGCTTGCTTTTTTCATCTTCCCACTTCCTTTCACTAATCTCCAGAGGTTTTGTGGGCAAAAACTGGGTGCACAGTGGTTTTTTTAATGTAAAAAATGAAATATAATAATTCCCGTCATATTGTATTGTAAAGTTTATTTAAAGTATATTATGTGAGTAAGATGTATTATGAAGCCACTGTATCTTATTTATTAATAAGCTTGGATACCAAATCCACTGTGATCAGATGAAAACATGTTTTCAACCCTGAAAGCGAGCCCCATGTTTTTCTATTTTTAACCATTTCTTATAAATACGAAAATTGAGTAGAAACTACTACTCGTAGTTAAATAAAGATGACTCTAACTTCTATTACGTAAAAATAATATTTTTGATATACATGTATTTGATAACTTTAATTGGTTTACATATGCATTTTTATGGCCGGACCAAGGCATTTACAGTTTGCTACCCTGATAAAATAAAATTAAAAACAATCTAACTCACCATGTTGAAGCAATCACCACCCTACAATGTGACTCTGTCCTCCATGTCATGCTCTCAATTGGGTAGACGACTGCCAGGAACCGGTCAAGGGACATGAACACCAGGGTGTAGATGCTCACATATGCAGTGGCGATGATCAAGAACTGGACGAGTTTGCACCTGAAAAAGAGTACCTTTATTATAAAACATTGTTTAATTGTGAATCCTTATGGTATATTTTAGGTCACTACCTAAATTTCGGATCATTTACCGCGATTACCGGTCCGCCAAATTTGCATTTTTTCGGCATTATGCCGCAAGGGGATTTGAATCCTCGGAGTCAGGCAATTGGCGAATATTACTTGAATTAAAATGTACATTTAACACAAAAAACACGATTTCATTAATTTTACTTCTTCTTTATATTGTTTCAAGTAATTATTTTTGTGTGTTAATGACATAAACTAGTATAAGACTGTCATACTCGTGTATCAATTAGACATATATTTGGCATACATAATTCGTATCAGCCTAAAATTCCCCTTAAGATATAATCTAACATAGAGTATTTTATGCAGCTGTTACTAGGCGTTTTGTAATTATGATTCCTCCCCTGGGTCGCTCATTGTGTAACCAATACATTGTTACCAGAAAGTCATTTTTCTAGTATCTTAAGACGTCTTCATGTTGAGCAAGCTGCATACAGTACCAATACAGTACTTATGTAAAATGCTTTAAAAGTGTGTATATAAAACACAAGTTTTAGTTAATACAGTGCTTATATACTGTTATTCATCCGTCCTCCATCAAACAAAGAACATTTTCTAGCTCCAAAATGGCTGGATATATCGCAAAAAGTAATGAAAGGGACCCCCATTTAAATTTAATTTCTACCACATTACAATTAATAACAATGCACTCTACTTTCTGGGTTGCCAAGTTATGCATTAGGGGGTTAATATGGAAATCTGGCAACCCTGGTAGTAAAATAAAAAATTTGACATGTTAGAAAGATGTTCCTAGTGTAACTTTTTAAGACAAACAACTTTTGTTTTAGACATTTTTGAATGAACTTGTTTGCTAGGCCGTTTTTGCCTAGTTCTCTCGTTAGATGGCGACTCCTCTGAGTGGAGAAATGAGCAGAAGCAGTGGATAAATGAGTGGAAATATGCTCCCTTTCACCGAGGAGATAAACAAGAGAGGTTCGGAGCATTACATAAATACAGTTCCGCATTTCAGATTTGGCCCTCTGGCGGCATGGATAATTTCAATGTAGTAGTAGTATACACTATACTAGTTTATAAATGACATTATAATGATTATATGTACTATAATGTTGTATATAAGTATAGTAGTGATATGGAAGCCGGCCCAGCAGTATAACTCTCCTCTCCATTTAAACACTCATCTACACGCGGCTTTCAAGCTGGGCACGAGGCACAGCCACAAGAGAAACCGGGCCTTGTCGACATTTTGTCCTGGCGCGTAATCCGAGTGGTTGCACAGTGGGTCAGGAATACCGTCCCCCTCATTGGTCAGGAACCATGATAAGTACAGATGCTGCAGATGACAATGAGGATGCTATTAGAAGGACGCGGAGGTAACACCCAAAGATGACGCCGAGATGTGACCGCAGATCTCTAGAATTAATAATAATATTAAATCGTATTTAAGAAGTTCTTTGAATTTACCCTGTGGGTCCTAAGTACCTTAGTTGCCGTGGCGGTCGCAGTGGAGGTCGCCGTTGCAGCTGCGCGCGCCTGTGGAGGTCGCCGCGGAGGTTGCATGCAGAATGTGGCAGAGGGGAGAGGACTTGACATGCAAACAGTGAGCTACAGTTAAAATGACGCCGCACCGCAGATTATGCAGTGTAAAATGCCGTGCTGCAGATTACGCTGTTAATGATGCCGCAAATGGTGTTTATGGCACTGCAAGTTCTCTTTGTGCTGTCGCAGACATTAGCCAGTGTGCCGTCGTTAACCAGTGCGCCGGCAGCGGCCTCCTGGGCGCAGATGAGTGTGCCGCGGTAGAAGCTATTGCTGATGCCACGGATAACGCAGTTGGGGACACCACAGATGGATTTACGTAAGTTACGCAGCTACGTACGTAATTACCATGAAAACAGTAAGTAAATTAATATACAGTAAATTTATTTATCTGCTCTGCCGTTACCTGGTACTTGGTATACTCCAACCTTGACTTGATTTCCTCGTCCTGGACGCCAAGGACCACGACTACAGCTTCCTGGTCCTCCTGAGGATGACTTCGCGGTTGCTGCCGACACCGCGGTTTATGCTGACGCCGAGAATGATACTGCTTTGGATCCTGCAGATGATGACGGCGACGACGGGGTCCGGTGATGACATTGTTGGGGACGGACGCCACGGGAGCACATTGGAGGGTGCTGTGATGGGA
>LR139372.1:25952-55142 GCA_900659605.1 Tisbe holothuriae | reverse complement strand
CATCAGAAACCCTCATATGAGCATCAGAAACCCTCATATGAGCATCAGAAACCCTCATATGAGCATCAGAAACCCTCGTATGACCATCACCAGCCCTCCTATGATCACCATGAACCAGCACACTACCGCGAACCTGAGACAGATCACTACGATGATCACCATCCTGTTCTTGAACCCGTTCTCAAAGCTACACTAAAACCGCATCATGGCAAGAGCTAATTTAGCCAATAAGTAAATGGACTTTATATTAAAACATATTTCCTAGGTCACCACTCTACACCAGTGCCATCATACCACCATCATCGCCAGCCCAAGGCCCATCAATACCATACAACCCATGCTCCAGCCCTGCACTACAACGATGGGGACTCCAACATCATCCTGCACCATGAAGACGCCAAATTCACGAGCTATAGACAACAGGCCGCTCACATTCTGGCTGATTATGACAAGCAGAAGAAGTCTAAGCACCAGCTATTGGATCATGAAGTTGGTCCGGTTTATGAGCATGACATCCCAGTGAGTACTTGTCTCTCTAATATCATTCCAGTAAGTTCACTCCATAACATCTTACAGGTGAAGCAATACCATCCTAAGGTAAAGGTAACAGCAATCCCTGTGTATCACACAACACCAGCACCCTCATATGGGCCCCACCTTCAGAAGGAGCCAGCCCATGGGTATCACAGTGGAGTAAGTGATGTCGGTCATCTAGCACTGAGCCCTCCCAGTTATGGCTACAAGGAGCCCACTCCAGTCCCCAACTATGGCTATGACACTCCCAGTCCAACGCCAAGCTATGGCTACAAAGAGCCCAGCCCGCCGCCGTCATACATTGAGCCTCCAAAGCAGAAACATGGCTACCAGGGCCCGTCTTACATTACAAGCCTGGAGGAGCTCTACGAGAACACAGGTGGGACAGAAATAAACTTGTGTCCTTATTGACAGAAATTGCAACTTACCACTATGAAAAGCGAGAAACTGGTAAAAAGATTGGCAAGGTGATTAATGGTTCTGTTTAATGAGCATGAAAGAGATAATAATTCCAGCAGCGTTAAAATGCAACACAATTTAGCTTATATAAGCTGTGCAAGCCCTGTGAGAAAAAAAGAGGCAATAATAGCAAAGTCAAGTTCAGATATTTGCAGCTGGACAGACGATGCTTCAGACTCGAACGTACGTGTTAGATAAAACAGATTATTCCTGCTGTTATTATTGTCTTTTTTGTATGTGCGAGTAATAGTGTCAATTTAATCTCAATTATAGCGAACAATGGCATGAAGGAGCACTCTAATCGCAAAATATTTGCTTTGATCGAGTCAGTGCAACTTCCTCATGACTTCTGGAAGCGAGTCTAATTTCAAATTTCCCGCTCTTTTTCTTCCAGGCCCGTCCCCCCACCACGGCATCAACTATCTCTACAGCGTCGGCGTGAACCACGGTGACGGTGGCACGTCCTACGTCAAGCACAGAGGTTACGATGAGTTTGAGAGGAGATAATAATTCATTATGGGGAGATACCACTGTGAATGCATGCTAGGTTATTTATTTATGTAATATGGGAGTGACTGCAATGATGGAAAAAGCAATTATTATTGTTGAAAATGTGCCGTTAATACTGGAGATATCAAAAGAGATTGGATGGTGAAAATATAATAATTAAAACAGTACGGTAAACAAAAGCGTTTAATTAGGATAAAATGGCCCTTGAAATATAATTACTTGTTGAACTTGACCCTTGATAACAGCGAATAGAAAAGTACAGTAAGCGATCAAAACATCTTTTCCCCTAAAACATTGCAAAATAATAATAGACCTTGGACGGTCATGTTACAAGTTTCAACTGTCTATTTATTTTCTTCTTCATAAAACCGAACAGATATTTCTTTCTTTTCTCGATCAACTCTTTCTGCCTCCATTGGAGGAGCAACATATGCGTGTTTATACATTTAATTGGGTTACATAGCGGCTAATAAAATAATATATCGACACAACACGCTCTAATCTGCGACGTCTAAATATATCTTTAGCAAATTGAGGAGGAATCGTAATAATCATCCCGGTTCGTAAATCGATTTCCTTCCAAGGGGGAATTTCAGGGTTGCTACTTTATATAAAGTCTTCTCGCTCTAAACATTGCTTCTCAACAGCCAAACACTTGTCAAACTGGCATCCCTTTTAGAGCGTTATTTGTTAACTGCTTTAGTCACTGTATTGGGGAGGCGGCGCAGTAAAGCCGTCATGTCAGCAAAAAGCTGCTCTCCCCAGTTTAATTGGAAGCTATTTATTTATTTATCCACTGCTTTGCATAGCAGCTGAAGGACCCTCCTCCTCCTCCTCCTCCTCCTTCTCCACAGCTCAGCCCCCCTTCAAAGCAAGCTCGTCCTAGACGAACACAATCTCACAACAAGCTGCCACTTCCATCCCCACATCGTGTGGGAAGAAACACTATTTTGTTGTCGCCATTGTCATATTAGTTTCTGAGATCACTGATCTCTGTTATACGCCACTTTTTGGAAGGGAAAATGTGTAAATTGAGTCGTTATTTTCTCCTCTTTGATATCATCTTCGTGGGGCTACTTGAGCTCTCAATTTCGACACAGCGGCCAAGAGGTCATTTTTACACTCCTTCTTCTTCTTTCACTTTTTATGTGTACGATTCAGTGTCATT
This sequence comes from Tisbe holothuriae, assembly GCA_900659605.1. Lineage (NCBI taxonomy): Eukaryota > Metazoa > Arthropoda > Copepoda > Harpacticoida > Tisbidae > Tisbe > Tisbe holothuriae. The sequence goes on along the minus strand of LR139372.1, from coordinate 52,471 downwards.
CTCCTTGCAATAAAAGTACAAACACACACATCAAGAGGTCACTAAACATCAACGAGGGAGTGATTTACTGCCTGAGGGGGTCATAACAAGAACAACAACTTTTGTCCTTCTCTCCAGTGTCTCTTCACTGTAGAAGCACTTGCAGCCTCTATGGTTGTCTCACACTGCCGTTGGCTTCCCGTTTGGCAACCCTGAGACGTCCTCATCGTCTTCTGTGGGGTCCTTTGTGTAACCTCGAAGGGCAATCGTCTCGCTTTCAGCAATAACATCACTCGACTTGTACTCATTAGTGCTGGAAACAACAACAATAATAAGGGATAACAATAGTAATATAAGCTTATAAAAGTACCTTTTGTGAGGGCAGCTGAGTATTTTAAAGTTTGATCCGAATGACTCGGCCTCCTCCAGCGTGTTTGGCAGATGGGTGCAGAGCGTCTCCGGCAGGAAGAGCGCCGTCACGCCTCCCATCATGGACATGGTGCCCATTATGATGAGGGGCAGGGTCTTACTGATGCTACCCTGTAATGTATTGACACATTATAGTCTTATAGTAATGTATAATCGTTGATCATACCAGACTGTTGATATACGGGAATATAAGCAGACCGATGCCCGCTACAAATGAAGAGATGCCCATGGCTTCGCTGCGCACCACCGTGGGCATGAGCTCGCCCGCGTACACGTAGATGACGGCGAAGGACGCGGCGATCTGGAACTTGCCAATCATGGCGAGAGCCACTGGAATCCAGTTGGACGCGTCTACAAATAGAAGAGTTGTATAAACAGTGACGTTGTTAAAAAGTTGGGGGAAAAACAATATTCGAAAACGGAAATAACAAGCACGAGTTTTCTTCTCTCCTCGGAATTGTTTGGCCATTGATCATTTTCTTACTTTTTTGTCTCAACTCTTCTTCAATCATAGAAAGGATATTTGAGCAGCAAATAAGAAACTTAGTTGAGAATAGTAGTAAATGCTATTAAAATGTTGACCTCTGATGCTCCTAAGAGAATTTGTCTGAGCTCATTTTGAGAAGTAAACAAGTATGTCTTTTGTACTTAATTTTATGTCTGTGGCATAAAACTATGCTATTTTAAGGTATCAAGAGAAAGTAAATGGTCAAATAACTTTATATTTTTAGTGGATTCAATCGTACTATTTCATTGTAATACATGAGACGTACACCAGTGAAGGAAACTTTTGCACTCCTTATGACGTATTTTCCGTCTTGCCAAATAATCATTTCTTTCCTTCAATCAGTCGAGCAAAAGTTAGATTATTATGAACACCTCTTTCTTATCTTCTCTGGAAAGAGAGACATCGACACCATCAATGTTCGTGTCTGATTGGCCTTTTTGCGGCCTTTGAAGGCCACAATGGCTGAGAGATCGTGACCCTAAAGATGAGCAGCTCGGTTAAACGAGAAAGTATATCATTGAAAGCCTTCACTACACCAGGAAGTTGAAGAATACACGTGGTAGACTCACCCTCTGGCACAAATAGGCACATGATTCCCGCGAACCCTCCCGTAGTCATCGTGGCAAAGAGGATCCATCTCCGACCCCAGAGGTCCATGATCCACCAGCCGAGGAAATACGATGGGATCTCAACCAGCGAACTATAAAACATAGACATGTTAACCGTTTTAAAGCAGTTTTCGTTATCATCTTACCTGATGAAGAAGCCGAGAAACGAGTTGACGTCCAGATCCGCCGAGTAGAATGACAGCCCGTTATAAACGAGCGCATTTGCAAACCAGTTGAACGTGATGAGCATGAAGTTCCGCCGCGCCACCGGGTAGCGCAGGAACAGCGTGAACATGGAGGGCTTGCCCTTCATGGGCGAACTCGTCGTCGGAGAGGAGGACGACGCCTTGTCCCCATCGTCCAGATTGGGGCTCTGGCTGCCGGTGGGGGAGCTCACAGGGCTGGTGGTCGTTAACAGGGTCTTGTCGTTGTCTGCCGCGGCAAGGGCTGCCGCTTCCTTGGCTCGCTTTTGCTGGAAAAGAAAGGCTTTTTAACCCATGTTGGACATAGAGAACAATCGTTTAATTCGTACTTGTAGAAACTGTTGCATAAAGTTCTGCGGAATCTCCTTCTTGTTCCACTTTGCTATGCTCTGGATGATGACCTCAGCCTCGTTGATGCGGCCGTAGCTGAGCAGCCAGCGGGGGCTCTCGGGGACGAACCACCAATAGCTGGAAGAGTCAAATAATTTAATTATATACCATTTTAATTTGTGATGGTTTACCTGAATAGTGAAACAAATGGTACAGATGTGACGAGTGCCAGCTCGAACCACGAATTGAAGATGTAGGCGAGCCCGGCGAGGATCATGAGCGCGATGGCGAAGAACAGGCAGATCATCATGCCGGCAAACGTGCGGTAGCCGGGGCCCATCACTTCCAAGGCTAATTAAAGGATATTTATTGGTCTATAATGCACGTTTACAATTAAGTTTCCTTACTCAGAATGAAGGGTATTTGAAACATTGCTGGAAATGTGAACCCGTTGATGGTTCTAAGTACGGTGTAGACGATGTAGTTGGTGGAGAAGGCCGTGATGATGGACAGGAACACCTCCATGAACAGGAGGCAGAAGAAGGAAGTGCGACGGCCATATCTAGGTTGTGGAGTAGTTTATTTGTTTACTTAAGGTGTTAAATATATGCACGTTACTTGTCTGCTATGAAGCCGAATAAGATGTTCCCAAACAGGCTGCCCATGTAGAAGAGGGACGTGCTTGTGGAAACCCAGAAGCTTTTGTCGCAGACCAGATCCATCTGAAAAAAGGTTTAAGAGACGGTTTAGTTGTGTAATGAGGAAAAAAGGTTGAATGTTGACTAAAAGGCTTTTGAGATCATGAAGAATGTCAAGAATCTTTTCTTCTGAACTTGTAGCTAAAATGACCTTCAGCAACATCAGGAAGCGATTAGGGCTACCAATAATAGAGCTATTTTATACTAAGAGTATGTTAGTATTTCTGACAGGAAAGTGGAAAATGCAACCCTGCCATGCAAATCTCAAGAGGTTTCAATGTAGGATTAAAAGTTCGTTAATCCCTTCTACATGATGTAGTAATAAATGAAGATTATATTTTGTATGGCAACCATTTGACATTGTTCCAGGTAACCGTTCATTCATTTATTCTACCTCCTTGCTCTTCTCTCTTTATTTTTGCTCACTCGCAGTAAATAGCTCTCTCGTTTTCGCTGGGATTCATTACCATATCATCTCTCTTTGTTGCTTCCTCATCGCTGCTTGCTGCTCTCTAGGGAAGGAGAAGAAGCTCAACACTTTTTATCTCAAGAGGCAACAGGCAGCTGCTGATGGGATGGGAGAAAGAAAGAACACTGTTTATAGACTCGGCTCCCAACGGGACAAAGAGGAGATTGGAGGCGAAAAACAATCGCAATCAGTCTGGTCGGGTTGAGAATGAGATATATCGAGTGGCCAGTTGCCTTTATTTTCATTCCCCCTTCTCCTCCCGGCTCTTGCTAGACTCTGCTATCAATGGTTGGTCATTCCATTAGGGAATAAATTGAGAGTGGAAGCAACAAGTGGCTGCATGAAAACATACCTCGGTCACGAGCGTGTTCTTGTACTCCCGCCTGTCGTAGATCCACCCGTGCTTGCACTTGACCGTCGGCCACTCGGGGTTTCCCCTCCTCGGCCACCGCTCCCCCGCCTCCGTCCACACCTCGGTGAAGTTGACGTCGTACTGCAGGCAGTTCTCGTAGCCGCCGTACTTGCCGTTGCTGTAGACGTGGCGGGGGATGGCGAGGCGGCGGATGTGAGAGATGTTGAGGCTGTCGTTCTGGAGGAGCTCGGGGATCTTGCACCAGTGCTCGGGGGTGGCCGACAGGAACACCTGAGAGAGAAGAGAGAAAAAAAGAATTATCGGTCATGTGTCAAATTTATTCACGATCACGTCATTGAATGCAGCCAAAGATTTTACGAAAAATTTCTAAAAAATTAACAGAAGATATGTTTCAATAACTAAATTTAAGTGATGCTACATTTGCATTATTTAAAAAAGATGATGTTGATACACCCCTAATGGACCCAAAAACTAATTTTTATCATAATTACTGTTTCTTGTAATTATTAGTCAGACCAGTCTAAAATATTGGAGTACTCCATTATGTGTATTATTTGTTTTAGGTTAATTTTCCAACTGTCTTTAGTTACATCAAGGGAAAACATATTCTTTAATGCGCTACTGCACTGACACAATAACATTTGTTATTGTGCACACAAAAAGCGCGTTAACTCGAATCTTTAGAAAACGCGGCTATTTGTCCAAACGAGAATTTGAAGCATTTCAAGCAGACAGAAATAGGCTATCGATACATCAATCTAATTTTCCTTTTAGCTCTGGGCACAAAAGTGGCTCAAAGTAGTTCTAAAAGCTGCTAATGCAAAAGCAAGGTCTTACAATGATTTGTGATTGTTTTTCACCATTTTATCCAACGCATTTAATCCAGTTCTGACAAAAATGGAACGAATAAGGGCCTTGTTGAAACGTTAATGGGACCTTTTAAAGGGTCACATTTCCCTCTGTTTACCTGATTAAACGCTAAAAACGCTGCTGGCAACGTCGCAGGAATGCACATGAGCAGGTACAAGCCCAGCTGGTACCTGCCCATCTCCCCAATGTGCGGCAGGATGTCATCAAAATCAATGGCATCCTTCATGTTGCCCCCGCCGTCGTTGGACGGGGCCACGGTGGGATTGGCAGCCGCGGCCGCGGGCGGCGGCGCGGGCGCCTGATCCACCGCGCTCGACTTTCGCTTACTCATGGCGAACTACAATAAAACACTTCCACCGTCGATTGTCGTAATTTCATAACTGGGTGGCTGTTTATGCGGCTTCACGTTTCAGGCACAAATCACGATCTTGATCACAATTGTACACACACCCAAAGAAAAAACAGACTCAAAGGCTCTCGTGACATGAAGATTTCCTGTCAAAATGAATTTCTTGGGAGGACGCCGAGAAGAGATTTCGTCTTTTTCCTCCTCCTCCGTCTTTCGCCTTGTGATCCGCGCCCCAAAAGAGAAGTCGGATTTATGAAACTGCTCCGAGAAGGCAAAGTCTCTTCGTTTTCTCCGGCTTCTTCTGCTTCCTCGGAGGAGCCCATTCCTCTCGGAGCTCAGTTCCAGGAGCGTGCCAATTGGACGGGAAAACGTCTTCACAAATCACATCACACAAATTCACTTTTCTTTCGTATCGGTTTTGGCCCCTCGAGCTCAAAATTGCTACATCTCCTCTCTCGGTGACAACTCGGGTTCTGATGAGGATAATGACGTTGTTGCGCCTCCTCCGAGCGAATGCCTTCGGAGGAGCCTTAGTACGTATGATTGCAGCCTCAGAGGAGCCTGCTTGCTTCTGTCAGCACTCACTCAAAGAGCGACAACTTGTGGATTGGAAAAGAAAATAGAGAAGAGACGGAAGAAGAAGAAGAGCCTGATCGGAGGAGCCTACTCGGAGGCGAGAGAATGGGCGAGCTATCTGCGGTTGCTACTCCGGCCACATAGCTCCTTCTAATAACAATTGCTAGTAGTAAGCTCTAGAGGCATGATTGGTTAAGGGGGTGCGGACATACAATTTATATCGGATACAACAGCTAGCTATCAAATGGAACATTTTAGCGGCGCATTGTCGCCTCACCGCCCGTTCGTTTCTCCCTCGTGCTTCCGGTCGAGCTGCTGCTGAGGAGCGATCATTTGGCAGAGGAAGATCATCATACGAGCTATTGATGATATTGCTGCTGGGGTTTCTTGAATTGGAAATGAGCTCAAAAGCTGGAATGCCCCAAAACTAGAAAATGTACAAAGTCGTACGTTAGTGTATTTCAGCGAGGAAGATTGCTTTCTATAGCTATAGAGGTTTAAGGAAACATATATATTGAATATTGAAGATATACTTACGTGGTTTAACTCTTTTAGTAACTGTTGCAACATAAGTAAAGAACAGAACATAAAATAAGACGTCTTATCAGATATGAAGAAGAAAGAATATTTTGATCACCAGTGTGCTGACCCGGGTACCGGGTACATTTTAAAGTGCTAGAAATACTTTACCTTTAGTCATACTTTTCAACGTTTTTCAGGCGTTTTTTATATTTTGAAATATAAGCAACGTATTTTCTACTTAATTGTATACATTATTCTGTCGATACAACACCATTGAAAGCATAGAACACACATCATATTATCACCAATAAGCACTCGTTCCAATCAGTACAAAAGCACCAATAATGACTATTATGATACTCCAAGCGGCCACGTATGCCCTTCTGTCCCCATCCCCTTGACTCAGACCCCAGTGCGTCACCGGGTATAGCAACTGCTCCCAGCATCGCTCCCTTGAGCACCCGCTCTCCCACTGCCGAACCCAGAACTTGGTTGTGTTCTCGTAATGCCAGCGTAGCGGAATCTCTTCAAATCGGACGCTCTGGACCAGGGGGAAGTTTTGAATGTCGGCACAGTGCTGGGACGCCTTCTCCACGCACTGCCAGGTCCAGTAGTGCGGCGATGCCGATGTTGGCATGATGCGCAGGCCGTTCATGCGGAGGATGGGCTCGCCAGAGACCACAGCTCGCGTGTAGAGGGCACGGATGACTAGGAGATCGGGCACGCGGCAGAAGTGGACACCGACAAGGTGCTCATAGAGCTTTGCGGTCACATTCACGCTCTCTGTGCTGTTATCGTCACCAAGGTCGTCCAACAAGATCTCTTCTTCCTCTTCCTCCTCAGCATAAATCTCATAGTCATCGTAGAGTATCTGTATGAGTTCCTCAGTCCCGTTCATGTTAAACATGTTGCCGCCTTTCGTCACATGCGTCGCGCCTACTAAGCTTAGCTGAATCCGAAGCACTGCCTTTGCCAGAGACGCACAGTCCGTGAAGTTATCCCTGGACAGCTGCAGCAGACACGACGACCTTTGGTCAACGCCGAAGTCGATTGGGCGTCTGGCGCTGTCCCGACACAATGATGACGATGAGGGTTGCCAGGATGACAAGCTAAACTCTTCTCGAACGAATTCGTCATCCCTGGAGATTCCACCAGCTAAGAGTGGTCGTCCGGGAAGATATCCGGGCTCTCCGGATTTGAATCTTGGAAGTTGTCCATTGTTGTCAATTCCTGCATGGATGAACGTCGCTCTGAAGAATTGCCTCAGAGACCTCTTCCGTATGGTGGGATCCCTGGACATGGACAGATCTCCTAGCACCACGTCAACGTTCAGACGTACAATTTGTGATCCATTCCAATGGAACGTGTAATGGACCTCCAGCACGACATTGTTGCACGACATGGCCTCCAGATGAACCCGGTTCTCCTCCGAGTATCCTCCGAGGTAGGTCAGCTCCTGATCGGCGATGAACGGCTTGAAGGCTGACTCAGGCACTTCCTTAACCCTCGTGGCGTCCTCTATCGAGTCCACATTCCACCGCAGGCTTCCCTTCCGAATGCCACCGATGGACACGTACTTGTACGCGGCTCCGCTCTTGTACATCCTGACAAACGTCGGCGCCTCCGAATCGGCCCCGACGTCTTTGAGAACCCTCTCCCGGGCTGAGGTCAGGTATGACTCGTGATCGAGGAGTGTCCCGGAGGCTGCGGAGCACACGTTGGTGTCGGTGATGTCGTGGGTGCAGGAGGAGGAGAACGGGCGGAGGAAGCGGAGCGGGGAAGGGAGACAGGTGGAGCTGGCTCCGGAGGAGGCGGGGAGATGGACGGCACCTTTAATAATAAAATTAATATGCATGCAAGTTAATCAAGCTTCATGTTCATCTTACCAAATATTCCTTGTTCAAAGTCGACCACCGTCTTCATGGGAGCCCCGTCCTTGTTGTGGAAATGGCCGTGATCATCCAGCGCACCCGTCAGCGACGACTCTTCATACCCGATGAGGTCCGGCGCGCTTTTATGAGCAGTCCCGTTCTTGGCGCCGTTCTTGCCTTTGGAGCCGCCATTATTCGGAGATGAGGAGCCGTCCTGGTCGCTGTGGGCCTGAAGGTCGCGCTTCAGCTCGGAATCGTACAACTCCTTGGAGGTGAGAATGCTCTTTTCACGGAAAAAGTGTCCTGAAATGTGAATTTAAAAATGAGTCTTTCGAGGTATGGCTAATACAACACTTGCCTAAATATGGTGAAAACTCTTCACTTAGGCAAAGGAACATGTTCCAGAGAGCTGCAAACGGAGTCTTGGCATCCACTGGGAAGAGCTGCAGCTCGGAGGAGAAGATGGAACTGCAATTTGGACCGGGGAGAGAGGACGGCCGGAAGTTTCCTCCTTGAGGGCCAGGGAGACAGAAGTCGGCATCTTTCAGCGCCTCCTCAGGGCAGTCCTGAAATTAAATGAGTTACAAAATGAGCTTGTAAAGTATGTTAATGATGATATGTTACCTGATCGCAGCAGCACCTGGCATCACACTTGCCTTCCGTGATATCGCACGGGCACGGCGTCCTCGGAGAGTACTCGGGGTGGCTGCGGACGAACTGGGAGGGGGCAGAAGACGGAGGAGAAGACGACGACGACGATGAGAGTGTGTCCGTGGGGTGCGAGGACAGGAACAGTGCCAGCCAGAGCCAGGACGACATGGTTCTGATGGTGGATGAGGCTTTAAGGCGAGAGCCAGGTATGAGTCCGAAGGGAAACACATCTTGGACGGGAGATCCACTTGAAAGGAGAAAGCAGTCGAGGCTTTATTTTGAAAGTTTCGCCAAAGTTGGAATGTGAAATGGGGACAAGAAGAAAACAGCATTTATTTATTAGATTAATGCCCTCTTGGGTAGAAATATAGGCTTATTAAAGAGATTAATCATTTTATAAGTAAAATGCAATGACTTTACCTCCATTTGGATAGATTGAGTTGGAAAATAAGATTTCAATTGTTTATTTAATTCGTCCGTCTTGCTTGTTTTTGTTCTTTTTCGGATCAATCACATGACGCAGGAGCTGAGCCAGCCGAGCCAGCAGCTGGAAAAGAGTCACAGGGCGGGAGGGATGACAAACGCACTTCTACTTAACCAACAAGCAAACTTTAACTTAAATTACTTGTGTATTTGTCATAATTGAACCGAATTTTAAACCTTACACTCTTAAATTTGATTTTTGGACATTCCATTTACAAAAAACTTATAAATTCGTCTCAATATTAGCTTTACAAATAAAAAAAACTTGGTCGATTATTTCCGTTTCCTGCCATCCGCCCTTAGATATCACTTTTCCTCCGTAACATTGTCACTGTCGTTTTTGGAGGAGTTGTTCTTGCCCGAGTTGTTGATCCCACTGTGCTCTGAGGTGTCCTCTCCGGTCTCGTCCACCATGTACGGCCTTGGCTACCGCACCTATGGCGGAACAGGGGCAACCATCCTATCGGTGCTCGTCATTATCGGTAAGAGAACAACAAGTTATAACTGAACACAAAGTCAACAAGTTTAATAGTACACGAAGGTTCATTTAACTCATTCTGGTTGCTAAATTACCCCCATGTTTGCGTTCCAGGCTTGTACTACATGCTGACCGGGCGCGGCGAGCGCCTCGACTTTGGCTGGTTCCTCACGGAGACGTCTCCCTACATGTGGGCCACTCTCGGCGTCGCATTCGCCGTCTCATTCTCCGTGGTGGGCGCCGCCCTCGGCATCTACACCACGGGCAGCTCCATCATCGGCGGCGGCGTCAAGGCGCCCAGGATCAAGACCAAGAACCTCATCTCCGTCATCTTCTGCGAGGCCGTCGCCATCTACGGGCTCATCATCGCAATCGTGCTGTCGGGACTCATTGAGTCGTACACAGAGTCGCTGGTGGAGACCAACCCGGCCATCAAGGCGAGGAACTGGACTGCCGGCTACTTCATGTTCGGGGCGGGACTGACCACTGGAATCGTCAATCTGGTTTGTGGACTTTGCGTTGGACAGGTAACGAGGTGCTTTTATTGAACTGCAACTAGTTTTAAACGTCTTTTATGCTCAGGTTGGGTCTGGTGCTGCTCTGACCGACGCCGCTGATCCGACTCTCTTCGTCAAAATCCTCATCGTCGAGATCTTTGGAAGCGCGATTGGACTCTTTGGACTCATTGTGGCAGTGCTCATTGTAAGTAAAGAACTTGTACAGACTAATGACACATTTATGCATTTGTTTATTCACATTTCAGACCTCCAAGGCAAAAATGGGCGACAAGGATTAAACAGACAGCCGAAGAAAAGGCACCTCAAGATCTATCCAGTCGTTTTATACTTTATTTTCATTATTATTGTTGACCTTTTAGCATAGAAAAATTAACTTATGATGATTCCTTGAATGTTGTATGGAGGCAAGAGTGCATTTGTTCAAGATTGCGGTGCCTGCAGAAAGAATGTTTAGCTACAAAAGTCGCATTATCACACCGTAAAACTTCATGTAAACGTTCTTATTCATGTCAGATTTATTTAAAGAATAATTTGGTTGACAGCCCTGAAAATGTTATTTCTCTAAAAAAAATATGAAAGTTTCGCATTCCGAACGGAGAAATATACCTATATTCAAATGGTTCAAAACGACTCTTTCCAACTTTGTTTATGCATTCTGTAAAATGTACCCGCCTCGATACCGCTTTTTTCCTTCCACCAAAAAAGGCGCATACTCAATGAGATTCACCAATACTGGCTAAGTATTAGGGGCTGACCCAATGAGATTCACTAATACTGACTCGTATTAGTTAATCTCATTGGGACGTAATAGAATGACCGATGCTGGCACATTGGTCCCCAGCCTTGAGTCTTTACTGTTCAGAAAAAAACTCGCAACTGATGTCTATTGTAAATCTCATCCACTACTTACTCAAGTATTAGTGAAGCTCATTGGGCATACTATATGCAGAGAAAACCTGTGAATGAGTGCCCAATTTTCGTTGAAAAAAAAAAGACAAATTGTTATTTTAAGACAGGATAGGCAAGTGATTTGCATTTATTTAATATTCTTTCAGTTTTACGTGTTTGTACTGATGGAGGAAGCAACAAGACTGTATCCTCTTCTTAACTCTTTTTCTCTCGGGGAGGCTCTGTTGTATAAAATCCACTTATGCATTAATTTCCAAACACACTTTTACACATTCTTAAAAGCTTCCTGGAAGCATCACATTCTCTCAATTATACAACAAATCACCATTAAAACATCTTAACACTAGTTTCAAAAACCGACTCCCCTCGTGTTTGTATTTGATAACAGGTACATTTTCAAAACTGATCTTCTAATGCCGATTCATCACTTTTAATAGGTTGGCATCTCTTGAGTTTTGTGATATCGTTTCTTAGTTAACAGCCACGTCAAAGAGATCGTAGACGCCCTCGGAGTCGTCCAGGTTGAAGGTGTAATCGCGCTCGCAGGGGGGAGGGCTCAGGCGCATGATGGGGCCGAACACTGGAAACGTATATTTATATCATATGGACGACATTTAGGCATTAAAGCTATTCAGCTTCGTATATTGCAAATAATACTATCAAATAATTTTCGATTACTGTGGCCCAAATCCTGACTTCATTCAGACTGGCAGAGAGTGCATTCATTTTACTATGTTCAATCAGAAATAAGTAGTACAGGCCAGATTGAAAGAATATTTTATTTGCAATTTATCGCCACTTACTCTCGTTCGAGATGATATCATCAAGCCCCTCAAAGTTCGTATCGAGGAACTGCGAGCCCCTGAGAATGTTCTCCACCTCCTTGTCCCGCCTTTGCTGCTCCTGATCCTCCTCAGCCACGCCTCCTTCAGTCTTCACCTTCTTACTGGGCGGGGCATCCGGCGGCGACGTCGCCTTTGTCTTGCCCCTCCCGGACCGCCGTGCAGACGACGCTGGCGACGGCGTGGCAGCCGCCTCTGCCGAGTCAATACTGTCCATGGCCTCCTGCGCCTCCTGCGTGAGCGGCACGGGCACCACCAGCGGCGCCTCAACGCCCTCGTCCTTATTCACGAGCAGCACGTGAATCTGGGCGATCTGGGACTTGAGGTGGATCTGGTACTGTGTGCTGCGCGTGCGCTCCACTGGCATGGGCACCTCAAGGGTGGTGTCGGAGGGCGCCTTGATGGCGAGACTCGTCTCCCCGTCAAAATGTGCTGAGATGTCCTCTGACCGGACGTAGGAGTAGTTTGCGTTTGAGGCGTCGTCCATGACGTTGTTTAGGTTCTGTTGGCACCACTGCTTGTGCAGGTCGATCTTCTTCTCGTGTTCGTCGAGGCGAGCGATCTCGTCGCGGAGGACTTCGAGGCGGTCGGTGGCCTCGGCGGTATTGGAACCGGCAACGGCGCCCCTTTAAAATAAAGGCTTAAGTCAATTTCTATTTAGTAGGGTTAATTGATCGTTCTTACATCCATTGGATGAGGTTTTTGTTCCTCTTCTCGATGAGTCCGATTCCTTCGAGCACATTTGTGATATCGTAGATACGGCGTTTCTGTTTGACATTTAATGCATCCGCAGCCTGAAAAGGAGAGTTGTCAACGTGAATACTGACACTAAATAAAGACTTTTTCGCCGTCAATATGTAACGGTCCTATTCAACTGTAATTCTCGTTTTGTATCCATCTCTTACCACTTTTAGGTCTAGCACTCCTCCTTCGGCCTCCTGCAGCAGCGACACGAACTTTGTCGTCAGCAGCCCCAAACTCTTCTCGAAGCGAGAGTTCTCGCCGCCCGTCGACGACGGGGCAACCATCGAAGAAGAGGAAGAAGAAGCCCCGCCGGGCAGCCCCACGGGGCCAGCAAGGGGGTCGGAGTCGGTGGACATTCTCTGAAGGGTGGTGGCCGTCATGGCAGGAGGGATCAACAAGGGGCCACTGCTGATGGAGAGGACGGTGCAATTCCGTCCGTTGGTGGCTCTGACGAAATTGGAAACGCACTTGAAATTGAAACTCGGGCACGATGGTCGTGTTTTGGACTCAGGGGAGACAGATATTTTACAATTGAAAAATTAGGACAACCTTTAGTTGTAGATATCAATAATATAAATGGCTATTATGGATGAGTCAATTTTATTTTATCTAACTAATTATTGTATTGTTACATATTTGGCTCTTATTGAGTAGTTAATTCATAATTTCGGTTCTAAGAAAGTTCTCCCTTTTTCCCAATGTGTCCCCTGGGCTGAATGACGCTAACCGACGAGCTCTATTTATTGAGGGAAATTTAAAAGCAGCTGAAGCAGAATTTTAAATGTCCTTGGGCGCAACTGGAACATGTCGAATCACGCAACCTCGCTGAACCACTTTACAGCTCGGGGTCGGTAATTTGGCGGAAAAAAGTAACCGGCCGAAAAATCTGTTGGAAGTTGCTGCAACGGTCATACCGTGCGTGCACTCTTTAAATGTCCTCCTACTCGTAGCCCACCACCATTTTGGGGGTGAATAAATAGGCGGGCGAGCGGGGGTGCAACCGTGCAATGCAATGAGAGTGACCTCATTAGATCTTAGGGAACCAACGGTTTTTGAGTATAGGAAATCAGTGAGTGCTGATCATTGCTCTCAGGCAGTACCTTGCAAGGCAATGCCAATGCCATGTTATGCTAATGAACAATCTAGTAATTGGGAAATTAACGTGAATAATTTATTGGCACAAGCACAGACAACCGTTGGAGGCCTAGCCTAGTCAACCAGATGACAAAGTATTGGGAAAGAAAATTGACTTTTATTCATAAAAACAACTACAATATATTGATATCATCGTCATAAACTTCGAAAACGGCTCCTTTCTTCTCTTCTATTTTTACATTTTAATCTGCCACACTGTATTTCTCGTTGGGAACTCTATCCTGCAAAAGTTGTTGTTCGGTTTATAATATTATTATTAAAAGTTGTTTCTTGTTGGCTACAAAATATTTTGCTCTGCTGTCGTCGTTGTTGGATTGTTGGATTCTTTTTCCAAGAGGTTTTAGACACATACAGACATACAAATACAAGTAAGATGTAGATACTTCCCTTCTTCTTCTTCTTCTTCGGCCAGTTCTTGTTGCTCGTTTTTCGATATTGTAAGATTAAAATATGATACAGGCAGCGCGCACACTCTCACGTTCGATATTTTAAACTAGGAAAGCATCTTATTATTCCTTTCTTCTTCTTCCTTTACTTCTAGCTGTTATTAGTTTTATTTCATTTCAATGTTTTTCTTCAGTTCACCTCGTTCCAATTTACATCGCTGTCCAGGCAAGTTTTTGTCTTCTTCTTCGAATCAATGTTATGTCTCTTTTGTGCAGATGAGGGTAAAACTTATTTTTTCAACAATTTATGGAAATATCTTATTGTTTTCCAATGGCTGCTAATACATAATTGAAATGTATAGGCATGTTTTAGACATCAGTTGTGGATAATGAAGTTGTCTTATACCAATAGAATATCAATAGGATGGGAGCTAAACTGGTGAATATTACAATTGCCACCAGTGTTGAGTTAATAATGAAGTCTCTAGGGGGGAACGAAGCGTCTTTAAAAATGGAATAATTGTTTTGGCTCTAATTGTATTTTTTTAGAATCTATAGAATTTCATACTGATACATGCTCAATAATTTTCCTTTTGATCGTGCGAAAGGTATTTCGTGAAGCCAATTTATGGGTTATGACGGGCTAAATTTGGCTTATTTCATGCATTTTACCACTTTTTCGGCCCCTATTGCTGCACAGCTATGTTTGCCCTTGTATAGGACTGGTACACCCTTGATGTAAATTTTATAGATGCAATTCAGTAGTATCATTTCGTTTTGATAATCCGTTCATAGTCAATATGACACAGACTAGAGATATATTGTAGGGAGGGTGGGACTATAACAGGTTACAAATTTAATGAGAGCATGTAACCAAACAGAGTTTTTTTATATTTTGAGTGTCTCTCACATCGATGGTAGTAGCGTTCAATTTTGCATTTCCTTAAAAATCCATCAAGTTGGTAAAGTATCACACAGTTAAAAGTGCCGATTAAATAAACTGTAAGATTAGTTTTAATATATTAAAATTGTGGCTCAGTAGTCGGTTCTCGCTAACGTTTTTAGAACTATATTTCACTGATGTATGAGGACGCTGTTATACTTTAAATTTTCACATAAATATATCTCAGTTACATATAGCTACATCGGATGAAAGTCTCCCAGGTATATATTTTTTAGAGATTATGTTTTAAAAGGATAATTGTTTCTTATAAAATGTAATATTAAAAGGTTTTTGACCGTCTTGTGCTCACTTGTATGTTTTGTTAATGTGAAAACGGAAAATCAAATTTCCTTTCTTTAAAATATTTTGTTTAGTTTCTTACTTATTTTTTTTAGAAAATCCGCGCGTTGAACGTTTTAGGACAATTTTTAACTTCAATCTTTTTGGACCAAAGCTAGGACTGGATTGTTTCCTGGAATTATGTTCCTGGCGATGATAAATGGATATTGGCGCCACCAGTGGTAAGATGTCACTATTCTATGATTTCACATGTTATGGTTAATGTTTCTTTTTCTTATTCATATATGACTGGTCATGGCCTCAAAATTCTACCAACAGAGTAAGTCAATTTTACATTCAAAAGTTGTGCATTTTTCAGGTAGTTTCAATGGAGCAAGTTTATCTCTCAGGTATGAAATGAAGTGTTTTCCTGCTATCAGCTAATTGTGACTTACTTTTAACTTGGAGACTCTATAACTGATGTGACAAATGTTTGGATTCTCTATTTAGGGTTCTAAGAGCTACTGTTGTATTTTAACTTTACTATGCTTTGTTCTTATGCATTTAATTGAACCATGTGTGCAAAGGACAAAGGTATGTTTTAATATATATTATTCGACCCTGATGTAAACTCTACTGCACTCTCAGCACTCATTTAAGAGCACTATCAAGTGTGTCTTACTTTCATATGATTGCCATTTTCGCAATTATTCTTGTTTCTAAACATGTAACCATAGTGGTGTGCCTGGTGATGTGATTGAACAGGGAGGTGAACAACGAGATATATTTGGACGTCTACTTCCTCAACGTGACCCTGATGACCGTTCATTGACAAAAACATTGACATAGTTGTTGCAGGATTTGGCTCTTTATTAATATTATCATCATCATTATGGGTATCATTTAAAACACTTATAATATCGAAAGGGACTCTGTGACTAAGATTGTGATGTCAGACAGACGGTTTAGAGGATGGTCGTTAACCACAAGTGTATTCGTGTGTATGTGCGTGTGCATGTCCGGTGATGACAGTGCAAGACAGACCTCGGTGAGAGTTGAGGCCGCTTTTGGAGCATATACGACATATATTTTGTATACAACACAGAGAATAATAAAACATGTTTCAGGCAAGCTTGTCAGCATCTTGGTTTTAAAGACTTAAAACATTTCTTTTTGGCTCACATTCTCTAACTTGTTTTGTGTAAACTTGCAACCTTTTATGTGTTGTTTTTGTGGCAGGGAGAAAATCCTTTCTTCTTTCCATTCAGAGTAATATTATCATAATTTTATATAAACATTAATAATAAGTCTATTTGTGTTTGGACTAGCTCGTTTTATGTGTGGATATCTCTCTTCTTCTCCTCCTTCCATCTCTTTAATAACAAAGAATGTGCAGCGACGACATTGATATCTTGGGTTGTGTGTGGTATATGTTTGAAGCATTGATGTATACACACACATGGTATTTGGTAGATCAGTCATCAGTGTATACTACTAAATATTATTATTATTCTTTACATTTGCTTGGTATCGCTCGACAGCTTTTGCTTGGGAGGACGACATTGAGAGAGGATTGTTTTTGGAGATGAATTGTCTTTATATAATGAAAAGTACACACATTATATGGAGAGGGGAGGGATGAGTAGTAATATTAATTAGCTTCCTGTCATGGACACGCCACCTTCTTAACAGTTCTCAGTTGGTTAACAGATTTTCACCCTTCAAAATAAGTTGTCGTCTTTGTGTGTGTGTGTCACCCGCTCGGTTTTGTATGTTTGCCTCTGGAGTCTACTCTGATATATATTGTTGTGTGTATAACTAGCATCGGTTGTTGTCTTCCCAGAACTCCTCAGAACGGTATGCTGGACGCGAACATCTTCTCGATGAGCGGCGGCGCGGCCACGAGGTCCTCCAGCTTGAGGTAGAAGATCCGCTGCAGCCCCTGCACGCTGAGCGAGCGCAGCGCGGGCAGGCGGTCGAGGATGCGCGTGAAGTACTGCGGCTTCTTCTGCGCCTCAGGGTTGTACGTCACGTGGTCCTTCAGGGAGTTGATGACCTTGTTCTGGAGGTGCTCAACGCGCTTCGGGTCAGTCAGGCCGTGACGCTCTGGAAAGATTTAGTTTAATTATTAATTTGCTCACTCTCATAAAAATATAGCGTGAAAGTTTTTGACGATTCGGACAGTTCTAATATTGGTAATTCAATGTACTGAATAATTTATCATTTTGTTGACCACTACCATATATAAATGAGAAAATATGGACCGTACTTTTCGATAGGGCTAAGTATCAATTGGCATAGCCAATTGCCGCCCACACTATAAAAGTTATTTAAACTGGCAACCCTTAAAATTGTCGTCACAATATCGATTGAGGAGAAAGAATAAGAAGTTGAAAACAAATACTCTTCTGACAAAAATGGAAGAAGCTTCTTTGCATCTCTCCTGACATTTTACTTCTCTCCAGCTTTTTTAAACAACATTGAATTTTGTCCAAAATCTTGGTTACAATGTGCAATTAAAAAGCGAAAATATTTTTAAATGCAAATTAGAGCTTGTTTTTGGGACCAAATGATGAATGGTTTTGCAAAGAGTGTAAATTTGTTTTAAGCTCAAATCCTTTATTAAAATCAAATACTACACACAATATTGATATGGAATAATTATCCTTCTGGAAGTTTTAAGACACCATTATCTTAGTATGACCAGTGATAATCTCATTCACATGTACATACATCCATCTTATTATTAATAAAACTTTTTCCTTTAACGCGGAATTAAAGTTTTATCCATTTTGTGAAATCGAGTTCTACAAGTTTGTGTGTTGCAGATAAATTATGAATTGCACTTACATTTTGCAAGTTTTTTCTCTACTTCTCCCATTTTTTCTGCGAAAATTAGTGCAACTAGGTGTAACCGCCTTACTTAGGACTGATATCGGGTGGAACGTTTATGCAATTACGAGTTGGCGGCGAAACTGGATTTTCGTAACTTGATAGATGGATGAAATAAGAGGCCGCATGCGCTCCAGTATTATTAATAGCAACGGGAGGAGATAAAAGTTGATTTAAAAGACTTACTGACACATAAAACATGCATTTAAGTGTTTACCTTACAGGCCTTCAAAACATCATCCCCAGTCTTTTAATTATGACTGTGTAATTAAAACAAGTTTTAACAAATGCAGTTAATATTCTTCTCTCGCCTTTTTCTGCCCCAAAGCCAGGAAGGCGAACAACGACAAGGAAGAAGAAGAAGAAGAAATATGATTGAGTCGTTTTCGGCTCGTTCTGTCTCGACCCCCAGGGGGAAGAAGAAGAAGAAGAAAGATAGAAGACTTGCTCTTACTCACTTTGCGCAGTCATCGATTCTTTAAAAACATACAAAAACTAGAACAAGATTTTAATCATGTTCTAAATATTTCAGAAAAATCCATTAGACGCATTGAGGCCTAGCAAGCTCTCAAGGATGCTTTGGGTGTACTATTTAGAATATACAGGAGAACTCAACGTTAACATATTGAGTACACTTAAGGCCCAATGTTAATATTAGTTTTACAACTTACCGTTGACTAGAGTGAGCGCGCACAGACACGCGAAGGCGGACAGGTCGAGGTCCATGGCGTGCAGCGCCCTCGAGAACTCAATGATGGCGCCCAGCCAGTCGCCGAAGCTCTGCTGACACTGGTTCCGGTGCAGCACGACGCCGTTGCAGAACGTGAACTGCTCAGAATCGGGCTGGATCCTGGAAACAAAAGAGAGAACACATTAATAGTAATTTCAACGCCCGACGACTTTTTGTACTCTCAATCTCTCTAATGGACTGTTTAACACTTGAGTTCAATTTCACATGATGATTAAAATACAATTATTTCTTATTCTCTAGGTGCAAAAAATAACTCTTCTCCTTATTATGTTGCGGTGATTCCCAGCCATAAATCACTTTATGGAGCAAAAAACACGCTCTCTGCTCACCGAATTACATCTGTATCGCTCCTGGAGGTACAAAGGAGTAATTTATATGGATGCTACTTCATTCTAATTTGGCAAAATATAGATAACGGCTTTGAATTATGCCTCTAGACCGACTTACTTTAGGCACGCTGTAAGTGCACTCAGACTTGTCACATTTCAGCTGTCAGACTGACTTTTGACAAAAGTGGTTGTGGGACAATAATTCCTTTTTCTGTCTCCTCTCAGATGTCCTTGCACGGCTCCGTTTAACTCGCTCACTCCATAACAAGGCCTTCTCCTCTCTCTTCTTGTTGTGGTCTAAATTTGACTCAAGTCATCATCGCATTAACCATTTCGGTTCTTCTGAATTATAATTTTTGGCAGCCGCTCAATGAAGTTCTTTGGAGGATAATAATATCGTTCAGAGTTTGCCAAATAACAGGCATGAAATGGACCCCAGAAATCGGATCAATACGAGCGTGACAGTGCAAAGTATGCAATGTTTTAGCAAGATATGTCTGCTGCTGCAGGATTAATTACATTCCCCGTATTTCAATAGCCCGGCGATAATCTGTTCCCTGCCGAATCCCACTGAATTGATTGCATTTCAATTTGTTTTATGTTTTTTCGGCGATGATTTTCGTTCAAAGCAGTATCATGATGGAAGTAAGACGAATCGATCTCTTCGGAGTATTCGGAGGAGCCGACACAAGATGCTACTACGGAATAAATTTATACTACAATGCATGGATATTTCAACTTTTAGGCCTCGCCGCCCTACTTTTGCTAGGCATTAATGTGCATTTGCAAGATAAGTATTTGATTACGTGTCCTAGGTGATAATATTTCAAAATGATGTGGCTTTATAACTCGTTTTTGCGATAAAGGACATTATTGAAGACCGCACTTTGTAAAAAGCTGTTTATAACAGATCAACATTTTTGCTTGAAATGTGCACGTTTGTGGCTTTTCATCCAGAGGAAACTATGTTTTTGCTGCAAAATCCAATAATGAGGGAGAATAACATTGTGGCAGAAAGGACTCTGAATTTGAAAGGAACAGTACAATTTCTAAGAATTGTTATTTTGTCGCTCTTCATAGATTGCAAAGTTCCTTCAAGAAAAGTGTCAACCCTAACTCGACATTGTGTCCCGTACGATGCTTTAAAAATCACATTTTGACAAGCATGTCTTCTGCCTCTCGGCTCAGCTTGCATCGCAGATGAATAGAATGAACATAAGAAAGAAAAGGTAAAGTGAGGTTTTGAAACTGGAGCTCCCCCTTTTATATTCCTTTCAGACGGCCCTAGACCGCACGTATTTATTTCTAGGGCGGTCTAGATACTAAGAGAGAACCGAAACATTCATTACTAAGCCCTCTACACACCTTCTGCAGTTGAAACGTTTGAGAAGAGAGTCAGGAAAGAGTCCCCGCAAGAAACGTTCATTACAAGCCCTCTACAAACCTTCTGCAGCTGAAACGTTCGCAAAAAGGCAAAAAGAGTCAAGAAAGAGTCTCCAAAAGGAAAATGTTCAATGTCAAGACCACGAGTGTTCCACCTTTTTTATTCATTCATCTGCAGCTTGCTAGTAACATACGCGTTGCTGCACCCTTAATCAAGTCTATAAAATGTCGCGTGCATTGATTTCCCTTTGAGACAAATTACCTTTTTACACATGTTCTGCGGATGAAAAGAAAAGCGGAAGGAGGATAACGCGACCGCATAAAAACCACGCCCAAAACCAGGACTATGGTTTCAAATGCAAGCAATCGTACAACAACCATTATTCCTAGATCCTTACCTGTACGCCAGTCTGAGCACAAAGAGCTCGAGACACGCGGACTGGAAGAGCAGCTCCCGGTCGGAGCCGCAGACCTCGTGGATACCGGGGATGCGCTCGCAGAAGCGGCGGATCACGTCGATGGAGGACGTCAGCAGGTTGTAGAACTGCTGGATCTTGGCAGCCTCGTTCGCCACCAGGCCTTCCTTCGCCTCCAGCTCCTCAGGGCTGGTGTCATTGTACTGTAACCATAATTGTATTAATAACAATGTCGTTAAGCCTGATTAATGTTTATCCTCTTACGTGAGAGTAGTCGAGACTGTTTGGAGCGGCATCAGGGGACGTGTCAATGTGCGCGCGCACGAGAGCTGTGATCATGCTAACTGGTGGGGACGGGGGTGACTCCTGAGGGGAGCGGGGCTTGCTGGGAAGCCGCCCACGACGCCCCTTGAGCCCATCGGTGCGGACCACCTCCTTGACCATACCAACGGCCAGGCATTTTTGGAACCGACAGAACTGTAAAAAGGCAATTTTTAGATATAGGATACTACGTGTGGTCGCATTTTGTATCTTCTTACTTGACATCTGTTCCTTCTCCGTTTGTCCACCGGGCAGTTCTTGTCCGCCAGACAGACATACTTGGCATTCTTCTGCACTGTCCGCTTGAAGAAGCCCTTGCAGCCTTCGCAGGTACGAACGCCGTAGTGCTGGCAGGCGGCGTTGTCACCGCAGACTGCACACAGCAGAGAAGCCCCGCTGGGGCAGGGCTTGGAGGAGTTGGTGGCTGAGCCGTCACGGGGCATCGGTGGACCAAGGGGAAGGCGGACCTTGTTGGTCACGTCATTTCGCCGACTAAAAATGAATGTAATTAGACCGTGCTTAACAAAGCCGGCGTTTAAGTACTTACGATGCAACGTGATGCTTCCTTCCTCCCCGCACCGCACCCACACTTATGGCACCCTGGAGCGAGGAGGTCGCACTCTGCAGCGCCCCCTGGAGAGCTCCCTGAAGAGCGGCTGGCAACGTGGACGAAGACGACGGCAGCAGCGATGAGGCTGAAGTCTCCGAATGAAGGTTTGACACTGAGAGCTCATGCTGACCGACAGGGGTCAGTGCTGCAAACTCTCCCACGCCAGTGCCCGCCACAAACTGCGGGAATGACGAGTGCGCATGCGCGTGCCCGTGCGAGTGCGCGACCGGTGGCGGCTGGTAGAACTCGTTGTAGGCGGACGTGGGTGTCGGAGGCGGCTCCTTCTTGAGGAACATGCTGCTCTCGGCGGCGGACGGTGAGTAGGTGGAGGGAGTGGTGCCGGACGACGACGACGTAGAGGGGTAACTGCCGGCGCCGCGGGAAGGGGGCGGGGTGGAGGCAGCGACCACAGTCTCCTGTTTGAAGCTGAATCGAGGCTCCAGGGTCACTGGTTGAGGCTGCTGCTGCTGCTGTTGGGGTTCAGAGACGCTCGGCGGCGTCCCTGCCTCTGAGTTCCCATCGAAGACCTGCCGACCCTGCTGAACGTACGTGTCCAGGAAGCTGGGTAGCTGACTGTTGTGGTGCAGGTGGTGACTAGCTGGGCTGATGGGCGCCGCCTGTGGTGACTGTGAGCTGGGCGACCCTGACGCGGGATATTCGATCGGCTGGGTGATGAACTCCGCGTGGAACGTGTCGGGCATAGGGAGATCGGCGAATGGCGACGAGGACGGCCCGCCGCCGCCAGAGGACTGATGCTGGTGGTGGTGGGCGTGACCCTGGCTATGGTGGTGGTGGTGGGTGTGGTAACTTCCGTCACTGCCGCCCATGTAGTGTCCGCCCCCGGGCTGGTCCACTGCCTGGGCGCCCTGGGGGATCTGGCTTGACCCTCCATGCGCCTCCTCGCCCTGCTGGGCGAACTCGGCCAGGCCGCCGAGGCCATAGCCGGAGGTAAGGACATCGGCGAAGCTGCCGGAGCCGCCGAATGTCGACTGCAACGAGAAAAGGAAATTAAAAACGTTGCTCATTGTAGATGAACACATTTTTGGCCTCGACTCCATTTCCCGTTTCCAAAGCTCAACCCACACCCGGCGGTATTGTATAACTAAAAATATCTAAAATAGTGATAGATCATCATCTTTGGCATATCATCGCTTTTTGTGAGCCTTTCTGGAGCATCCAAGGGTTGCCAAATTGATTCCAAATAGGGCTCGAAATCAGTGCTACCGGCTTCAAACGCCGCCTACATTGCCTTCCAATGTTTAGCAACCCTTTGAAAGAATGCGATCCTTTATTTTTCGCACACTCACCGTTTGCCAAGGAATAATAATCGAGCTACTGAATTTGATTATTTTTTACTTCAATGGGTGACTGCTCTATTTCTACGGATTTAGTGCTTTTAATGCATATAGCGGTGCTTACGTCTACATAAATGGTGCAAAGAACGTTTCATTAATGAGTGAGTAAGCAAGATTGCAGTGCGGAGTTATGCCGTCATGCTGGCAGTAGTACGTGGAGGAGCAGGTTGCAGGTTACGCTTTTGTGTATACGCTTGTTGCATTTTATGATCGAAAATGGGCTTCATTTTGACGATTAAGAAAAACGTATAATGCACACAATGGCACTTCAAGTGGACATGTTCAGTGGATTTATCTGATTGTATAATAGCATCATTGCTTATAAAAGTAGTATTTCCTCGGATGAATCCTGGAGGCGTGGTTCTTATCAAACACAAAGGAGCTCCTTCAATGGAAAGGGTGAAGCTTCCACTCCTCTTCATTATATTCGTCTTGTGCCAAAGTTCATTGGTATTCAGAACGGAGGTGCAAATTTACATCAACGGAGATCGACCACTGAATTATGATCAGGGCCGCAAAGAGGTCAAATGGATGCAAATCGGACCCTGTTTAGCCGATCAATTGTGTTGACCCTGCTACCAAAATGTTGCGTTGTTCAAACATATTTTGGCACAGTTTGTAAGAGCTTGCTTGTACTACATTTGTAAGATAAAGATCTTTGCTCATGTAAATTATGAAATGTATAATTTTGTTCTGGAAAATATTGTTTGGACAAAATGAGAGTTGCTCACTGTCTTAATGGTAGGGCAACGATTTCTTGGCAAATGGATGAGCAACGGCTCTAGACGGAGCTTTGATACGGCCAAAAACTAACAATGTGCATTTAAACTCTAGTTTCATCGCTGCTCCGTCGATTCTATTTGTCAAAAGTGGAGTTTTATCGGTGGTGTATTTGGCATTGTCTTCGTCCTTGGATGCCAACTGCAACTGTAATAATATTAGACACTATTTACGATACACATTCAAAGACAATGGAACAGGATGCTGCAGCAGAAGTGCATTCGTATCAAATGGATGCAAATGAAGTGTGACCATTTTGTAGATTGTTTAAACAAAAGAGTTGGAATTATGACCCACATGTAGTTAATTGTAAATGATTATCCGACACCAGTGCGAAATTATGTGTTATAGTGACCGCCACCAAACTGCTTCTATTTCAATAGCAGCCTAATTCTACAAGTGGTTATTACAACAAGGAGTGAACATTGAAAGACTCTTGTACCGTTTTTGCAGTCATATTTTCTCTCTCTCTCGGGGGTTTTATCCTTTGCTGAGATCTCGCAATTGTGCGCTTTTTATCCTTGTTGGAGCTCCTCGTATAAAACTTTTGAATGAATATCAGTTTGTAAAGGGGGTTTCCTCTGGTTGCGTTCTTCTCCTCTCTTTATAGGACGGGGACTTTGGCAATTTTAAGTTAGTTTTATTCATTCACACACTGGTCAAAACTGAAACACAAAAGAGGGTAAAACAAACATGAACAGAAGGGAAGTTGATTAATTATGGATGTTCATGACAGGGAAAGGGAAGCAAAACACACAAAATAGGGAAAACTTTTATCATATTCTGTACAGTATTTGGATGCGATATAGCAGATGTAAAATCAAACTTGTCATAAAGGGATCATAAAGTTTTATTGCATGCCAAAATAAATGATAAGAACACGTCACAAATCAAAAATTAAATTAACGCCGCAGATTCCATTAGTAGCCGTCGCAATTAAAATTAATTTGCTTTTTTTGTTCCTCTCGTGACAATGTCACAAAACGATCACTGATAAAATCTTTGACTTTTGTCCTGTCACATATTTGGTTCATTGATTTGGAGCAAACTTAATGACAATTTACATTTGTTAAACATTGGCCGCGACAGACAGAAGGCAAACAAACGAGTTAAGGTACAAATTACAAGCTTTAATTGTACGATCACAATGTTTATTGTTGTCTGAGTTGTTAGCTCTTCCTACCTCTTGCTGCTGTATTGGCACTGGAGCCTGCTGCACCAGCAGCATGTCAGTCGCTCCTGCTGCGTTGGGCGCCGTCGTGCTGCTGCCTAGGGCGTGCTGCTGCTGCTGTTGAGGCTGCTGAGGCTGGGCGTGGCCCTGGAGGGCGTGGCCCGAAATGGGGATGGCCGAAGGGGGCGTGTCGGGGCCGCCGGGTGCTGGGGGGTCGACGACGCTGGGGCTGCTGGGAGTGCCTCCAATAGCGGAGGCGGCTGAAAGAAGATAGAAAAATAATAATCATTAGCAACATGATCTACTTTTGAAACTTAGATAGACTTACGGGGTATCACAGAGTAACCTATAATTAAAGTTAAATAGTTCTTTGTCTAATAGAATAAAGTCAAACTCTCTTCAGACAGTAGCACCCGTTTCACTCAATCACAAAACAAGCACAGATTCTCGTCAGACAGTCATTCACAAATTAAACCGGCAAACCCTTGCTTCTACTCTACAAAAATAAACTCTTTCTCTGGTTGCGTTTCGATCACGACTGAGCCTTGGTTTCACCACCACGATGAATACACTGAGCTGAGGCTGTTGAGCGTGCGAGCAATGGAATCATCTCGAGATGCTGTTGCTGCTTTCACCTGGCTGAGCAGTGAAGGTCGCGAGGGACTTTGAGCGCTCTCGCCGTGACGCCATTAATGCTCTCTTTGGGGAGAGAGGCAGCAACAGCTTCTTCTTCTCCTCTCTTCCAATGGGTTCTTCTCCATTTTTCTCATTCCATTGAAGCTACTTCTACTCGCTTTCTTTAGGGGAGAGAAAGTAGGCCTCAGGCATGAATGAAATCGAACTGTGATGAGTGATCGAGGCACATAGACAGTAATAGGATTGCCCCTCGTATCAGCTTATTTTATGCCTTTTTGGTCGGTAGAGACATCTAGTGGATGATATATGAACCCATCAAACGAAAAACGGCGACAAAAGAGTGCTTTGCCTGCCCGTTCGCCGGCAGTGGCACTGAGTGGCCTGCTGCAAGCTGTGAGCAGAGAAACTCACCCGGTGAGTTTCACTTCTGTGAGAAGCTCGTGAAAGAAAAACTGAGTCAATCTCCCCGGCTCAACTGACGGCGCCGAATTGTCGCCGTTTTTCATCTGACCAGCTCAACGACGGCGCCGCTTGTCCGCCTTGTCGCCGTTTTTCGTTTGACAGGTTCAATAAAAGGCCGTCAGATGTCGCCGTCGTAGAAAATCAGTTGATATGAGGGGCCTTCGTTCTAGCCATAATTGTGTGCCTGCCTTTTATAAAGTTGCTGCCTTTTATTTGTGATATCAGTGCAATTTCATGCGT
>LR139372.1:0-25852 GCA_900659605.1 Tisbe holothuriae | reverse complement strand
GTGGATAGGTGGTTACTGAAGTCTGTCAAACAGAGGGATTATTATGCAATGAAGCGTGGCGTGTTAGAAATGTGAAGGAAGCAACGATTAAGGATTTTAAGTGTTTGTCAAAGGTACATTTGTAAAATTACTTGTCATAGGTCATTACTAATTGGCTCATATTCCATTCAATCTAATTAGTTGCCTCTAAGGCAAGCCTCGCCCGTACGAAACATTTTTGAATTTTCCCTTTTCCCGCCGTCGCATAACTACGCTGGCCGGTCTGGTAGCCAGGCGGTAATTTCGCATAAATTGCGGGCACACTTTTTTGCTTATGTAGCGCAAGGTCCGTAAGATCCGACCTGTGTTTATATAGGCCGTGCTCTAAGTAGAGCTGTGCGGGTACCCGGATACGTACCCGATCCGCGGATCCTAGCAGGATCCGGATCCGGATCCGTCAAATTATCAGATCCGTACGGATCCGGGTACGGATCCCACTGTAGCAAAAAAAATAAAAATTCACATACTCCAAGAAAGGATCATGTTAAAGAGCCATTTTTTCCTGATACGAAATGTTCTCAAAATGACTGTAGTTTTATGGATGGAGATGCAGTCGGTATACATGTCTATGGCCTCAATGTTATGTAGTACTTTAGCTCTATGGATCCGTACCCGTACCCGAACCCGGATCCGCGGATCCTGCTTGGATCCGGATCCGTACCCGATACCGTCGGAAATTTCAGGATCCGCACAGCTCTACTAGCGACCCTAGTAATATTCAAAGCTAAATATCAATATACTATTTGTTGTTCCAGTTTCCATCAGCTTAAACAATTATTGTTTAGTCATTAGCTTTAAATATTAATAGCATAGACAGTAGTAGAAACAACTAGACCTGCGTGTGGCCCGTACCGTCCTGCCTAAGTAGCCTAGAGTCAGCTGAAGCTTTGTACTGCTGCTGAATTTTGACTCATTATTGGCAAAGATTGATTTTGGCAGCTTGGGCCGGCTGGAGGAAAAAGTTATTAAATGCTATTACAGCAGTTTGAGTAGACTTAGGCAAAAATCTCTTTAAACAGTGTGTGCCGAATGCTTTTTCAAAATTAATTATGAATTCTAATTAGAAAAATCCCATCATTACACAGAGAAAATGTGGATTATATTTTCGTATTTGCACTCACACACGCCTCATCTGCAAGTGGGTGCGTGCAAAAGTCAGTTTACATGCAATTGTGGAGCATACATGAATACCCTTGCTTACAAAATTAAGCATAGGCTATATTTTCAATCAATGTTATTGTATCCTGTTACATGTATGGTCTGGTTGCCATGGGAGAAAAAGCTGAGCTCAATGCATACATGAACACAAGAGAGAAGGACTAGAATATTTTAAAGCTATTACTGTACCTACTGTATCCATGTATGCTACGAACTCTTCCCTGTTGCCAAGTTCGGAAAAGAATAACTGAGTCTGAGTTATTGCAACTGACCGAGTGCAGCTGAGGCTTTGAACCGCGCATGCGCACTTGCCACTGCCCCGAATGCGCAAATTACATGAAACTTCAAGTCACCTGTCGACATAGAGGTCTAGTTGTTATTACTAAGTCTATGTCGAGGCATCAAACTAAGTGTACAAATTGAAACTGCACTCATTACCACAGTTGTACACTACTGTACTTATGCATACTTTTTCAACTACGTGCATTCTGTACAAATAGTTTCAACCTTTATTATTGTTTCTTACCGCACCATGGGAAAAATTGAATGCAATGCCAATATAGACCGTGCCCTTTCCGAAAGTATAGTACATGATACATTATGTGATATGCTATCCCCAGTGGGTAGGTAGGCCCAGGTGACGTCATGAACTCAGTGTTACACCATTTCCTCATATAATGCAGAATTATCCTTCCCCCGGTTGCGAGGGCGCTCAGCCTCCCTTATGAGGTCACCTCTTCTACACACAATGGTAGCTGAGGAGCTCATGGGAGTGGAGGAAACACCGCTGCAAGGCATGTTGGGGGGCTGAGCTTGAAAGCGGGCGCTCAATTCTGATGCTAAGCAATGGAAGAGAGAAAGCCAGCAACAAGTGTCTCAAGTGAAATTTGCTCGCTTCCAGAGCCTTCCATATCTCATTTAAAAAGGCATTAAAACGGCTTCAAATATTCGAAAGCAAGGAATGGCACTTCACTCGAATGCTTCTAGCCTTCTCCATTTGCATATACAACCGAGAAGCAAGTGTATTATTCATCTCTTATCTGTACTCTACAGAGTGAATTGGATGTGCTCAAAAGTAGGTTGTACGATGTGTACCGTTCCTGTCGTACTAGATTCATGATGAAAGCCGTCATCCCCACACATGAATGCTTGTCACTTGTGACATTATTTTAACGGCAGATTTACTCGTTTTGTAATAGCAGGAACTAGTTTTTGAATTATGAAAGGAAGCTATTTTTCCTGAGCCGGAATGAGTGCCAAAAATAAGAAGGATGAGTGACCACAGACGGTTTTCTCCGACTAAAAGCACTACGACAATAAATAAATAATAATGTCAAGCTCTGGTTGAGTGTTAAATCACGTTTATTTTCGACTGGAAATCGTGAATGAAGGGTGTGTATTGCACGTGATGTGATGTCAAATAAAGGATTAACTTTGCCGTAGAAATGTGTGAAGATGTCCAGAGGCTACATCTTGTCGGTTAATTCAATGAGCGAATGAATCTCTTTTGTAACTTGGGTAAAAATTAAAGTAGCGCACAAGTATGTCCGGAGGCAAACTAAATTTTGGACATGTACTCTTGCAGTTTTATAATGACTATTTTATATGACGAAATTTGAAGCGTTTCCATATTGGCTGCATACGTCAAAAAGACAATACATGTAGAAGACGGGAAAAGGTAAAATATGAATATGTAATTTTCACCAGGACTGAATCATCGTAATAAGACGGCATGAGAGCTACTTTGGAAAGCAGAATAAAACTTTCCCCCCCTCTCTCTCTCTCTCTCTCTCTCTCTCTCTCTGGGGCAATATCTCGCATCTCATTTCCCTCCTCCTTGCACTTGTATCTCTCACCGGCCAGCATGTGCACCAGTAGGAAAGCCACCGACCTACACTATACTTCCCCTTCTCTATTCATACGTCCATGGATGCTAAAACCTCATGCAAAATTCAACAGTTGACATTTAAGAACGGAGAAAATGATCCAGCTCTTTTCTATTTTTTCCTTTCTCCTTGCACTGCTTTCATGGATAAGCAAGATAGGAGAGGGAGAAAGAGAGAGAGGAGTAGGTGGGAGAGAGACGGAGAGAGAAAGGGAGAGAAAAGAGTTTAATGATTGTTTTCGGTCTGGTGCTTTCTAAACTTGTCTAATTTTCTTGAATCACTTGTTTGTTTGGCTTCTTATTCAATATTTACAAGATGGCAACCGAAAAGTTAAAAAGTTCTAAATGATGTTTATTTGATGCCACGTGCTGGTCAAACGGATTTTAAACCTTTAAACGATTAAAATAACATTTATTTATAAATGAAGCAATAATTTAGAGAGCCAGATACAGAAAGTCATGTACTACGTAATTGCGTGCTTTCCTGGCTGAAACTTATGTTACATTAACTCTCTTTCTGCAAACAAAAATATGTAAAAAATATGGATGCTGTAGAAAAACGACAATAAGATATCTAGGAAGAGAAAACGGATTTTATGCACAATAAAGTTGTTGTTCCAAAGAAAGTTTCTTTCTCTACTAATTAAAGTAAAATAAAAACACATGGATGACAAGAAGGCGGATAATATTTGAAACTTTCATAAGACCTGGAAACTTTCCTCCCTGGGGAAAAGTTATAATATTATTATTACACGTAGATTTAAAACAATATCGACGAAATGGACACACACTCGGCGAAGGTATAATAATACAATATTAGCATATGTACATGCATACAAAACGAGGCTGCTTCATATGGGGAGTAAAGTTTTTTTAGATGCGGTCTGGTTTAACTTTTCTCGTTGAGCGTTTTTCTGACGTGAGGTGTGCTCGCTTTTTGGCCGTCAATGTACATGTTCTGTGGTTTCCATTGCAGCCTGATTTCCGGCTTTTACTCTTTTTCTCTTTCTCATGGCTTTCCGTTTTTATCCCCTGATTATACCAATGTGAATGGGAGGCTGATGCGCGATTAATAATTCAAGCCGTCGTCATTTGTGTGTGTGTGTCGAGGAAATTGAAGTCTTCACGCGATGTGTTCATGATGCTACTTTTGTGTGTATTGAATAATGCGGACAGAGGTGAATTAGGAGTTGTTGTTGTCGTCACTAGTGTCATTTGTCATGAAGAGTGGCGTGTAATGCTCATGTATGCATAATTAAGGTAGTCCAATAAACATGATTCATGTTCTAATATTGGGCTCTATTAGATTTGTTCCGAGATAGAATCAATTCTCGTGTGTCAAGCGTTTCTGCTGCTGCTACATCCAAATAATATCCAAACACTTCCCAGAAACGGTTTTTGTCTTAAACTGAGGTAATTATCTCCCAAAACATGGCTCTTAATTCGTTTTAATCCACACACAAAGAGAATCAACGTGTACGATCTTCGTTAGGCTTTTGCAATTTCAAAATCTTATCACCATAAATTCCATTTTCCTCTCTCTCCTTCTCCTCCAGAGCAGCGATATTAGTAGGATATAAAACTGATCTGCACGCACCTCAAAAGAACACAAAAGTGTTTGTGCTCTAATCGCCTGAGACGTATGATCGAAGTATCTCAAGCATGCATGCAGTTAATTCCAATTTGATCCGTATTTTGCATTTCCATTATGAACATGAACATGGTCAAATACGATTAAAGAGACCAAAAACAACGAGATCTTGATCTTGGTGTTCTCAAGTCTCCCTCTTTTGTTGCTCTTTCAAGGATAAGTGCTAATAATCTGAAACACAAACCGCAAGCTGTAGAGAAGTCTCTTCGTCGTCCACTCAATAGAATAATAATAATAACAATGGTAAAAAAGGGGACGACGATGATGCTGCTTCTACGCAAAAGGAGTGTCATAGCCTGGCAAGCTGACTCTGAACACACAACGCGGTAGGTCTTGGACTGTTTAGGGTTGGGGTAAAGCAGGCAATTAATCAGCTGTTGTACATTTCCATTCAAGAAATGGTCGTGATGCCAACATTAGTAGAGCTTTGTTTGCTTTTCATCCAGTGCATTAGTCTTCTTCTCCATGTCAATATATCAAAGCTAGCTACCGATAATCAGGAATAAAAATCGTTATTGACATCAATAGAGCACGAGTTTGACATGTGAAGAAAGGAAGAGGAGGAGGGGAATTATTAGGATGATTATTTCGGAAAGAAGAAGAAGAAAGAGCAGCAGAAGGCGAATTATAAGGGCGCGGCCACTAGCTACAGTAGCAGCAGCAGAAGAAGAAGCCGGCAAAACTGCACTGTGGTATTATAGCCAGCTGAGGAGGAGTAGGAGCGCTGCTTGCAGATTAGCACTCGTACACATGTTCATATGGTGAGCATAGTTGATATAAAAGTTAAAGTTGTTTGACGAAAAGTTGGTTTTATTCAATAGCAGCTACAGGAAGCGGCTGCAACGAGAGGGAAACAGATTCCATTGACAATGAGGCCATGATATGATGATAGTATTGCTCGGGGGTTGGATGGACGGTCGCAATAATAACAAATAATATTCAATCAGTCTGGAAGAAATTGAAACGGTGGTTTTCCATAAAAGATGAAAGGCGCTCGGTCGCTCGGTTGTATTATAAAGCGTCGTTCTTGCCAGAGGACAATTGAATATTTATGCTCTAATATCATCATCATATGAAAGAAGAAGAAGAAAGGGGAGCAGTAAGGTCTTCATTATTGTATTATTTTCACATTATACCGTCTGCTGCTATAGGACCGAGATTGCTGTTATTATCATGATGATCATGATGCATATTTAAAAACTATGCCTGGCTTCTGGTTGTAGGTTCTTTTCATGGGAGATATACTATCTAAAGAGTGTTTGTTTTACGCTCATGAATATATTCGCTCCCCTTTTTCAGAAGGAAAATAGCAGGCCTGCATAACAGCTTAATAATGATCAACATGGGATCCGACACTCGGGTTTAAACATGTTCGCGCCATCGCCAAGACCCTCTTTGACTTTGTAATTTTACGCCATGTTAAGGTTGAGCTTTAATATAAATAATAATAAGAGTAAGGGACCTCTGTTGCTTTAACTTCCAAAGAAGGAGGAGGAGTAAGGCAATAATTTAGCCTCCAGGCAGAAGCCAGCATCATACTCTATAGTACATACACAATAAGGCCTTCTTCGTCTTCTTTCTACAGACAAGAGGGGCGGTTAGTTTATACCATAGAAGAAAATAATTGCAGGCCATTCTGCTGCTACTTGCTTCCTATTTTTAAGAATAGCTTTGTGGATGGCAGTACTACTTTGTGGGGTGAGTATCTCTCATAAAGTACATTGAAAAACCTGTATAACTTTGTATCCAAGGCGTCTATGAAGATGAGGTTGATAAAAATGTGCCAAAAGTCGTCCTTGCAGTGCGAGTAGATAAAGAATCCAATTCGTTCACGCTTTGAGGCTCAACCATCACCGCGCGCTTCAGCTCAGCGATTTAAAAGCTTCTACAAATCAATCTGTGAATCCTTTTTTCGTCATTTCTTTCTTTCAGACGGCTGGGTGTGAAAAAAAGATGATGATGGTTGTAGTAACATTGCAATGTCTGAAAAGTACGCCAAATGGAAACGATAATAATAAAGTTTGAAGGATGCCTATTTGCAGACGTTAAAAGTGGCTGACATTCATTATCGATAAATCCATTCATATTCCAAATAAATCATTCATTGCCTTTCAATCGACCAAATCCCTTATTTGTTTACAAACCTGTTGTTATTTATTTGCTCTTCTTTTTATGTTTTGTTGTTCTTCAGCTCCAATCGTGACAAGAATCGATCCGTATTTTTATTATTTCTAACGCTTTATATTTCTCTCTCTCTCTGCTTTGCGGTCGCACCCGACAGACTTACTTTAAAAACCACAGTTGCTTCAGTTACAATTTTGAACCATTGAAGTATACACATGTACTAATGGAATAATTATAGGTACATGCCTTGTATATACAATCTGTCAGTCAGCATCATTTAGTAGTAGAATACACATTACATTGGCACTAAAATACTCTAGATACATAAAGTATGGAGGCATTTCAAATTTCCCGCTCTTTGGGCTCCAAGAGCCTGAGTTTCCGAGGACACCAGCCACTGTAAAAGATGTTTTGATGCCTTTTCCTCTTGCTGAGACACAACTCTTTAACTGAGCTCTTGCTGCGGCCATAGCCATTGCTCAGTCCAGAGCAGATTATGACAGAAAAAAGGAAGAGGACCAGGGCAACGACGCCTTTATCTGTTGTCGATGACCAGGGACACTTTTACACATGAATTATTTTAGGTCCAAGTAAAGAGTCTCTAGATAAATTTATCTAGAGACTCTTTAGGTCCAAGTACGTTTTCTGATCAATTAATAGTATAATTGAAGGCTTAAAGACTGATCTAAAATTACATAATAGCATTAATGAGGTCAAGGGCCTGGCCTTGGCACAGTTACTTGCAACAAAATTAAATTTGTTTTTTAATCCGATTAATTTATCATAATGGATTCCTGAAAGTGAGCTGAGTTCTGTCCTCCAAAACTCAGCCCTACTGCCTGACTCAATGGGAGATGCACTCAGCACATATTGGTCTGCCTACGTGGCTGGGCCCTCCGAACTTTATATATCCAGCAAATTTTAATTGGCACCACAGCAGCTGTTATAAAGCCTTAAACGTGGATAAAATGCAACTATTTGTACTTCAGTTTTTGCATATTATTAATTATTGCATAAAATACAGCTGTCTTCACCGCAGTCTCATTTACCACTTAATCGCCGATAGCGACTAACGAGCACAAGTGCAACTATTCAAATCAGAGACAATCAACGAAGGAGGAAAACGGCTGATTTGCAGCAAAACTTCTCACGCTACAATCTTGCATGCGTAATAATTACTTTATGACAACTGAAGTGGGATTATTAAAACGTTGCTAGAGTTATTTAATCCTTTAGGTGCTTGAAACCATGTCTCCGTTTTCACCGTAGTAACAGCAGTACGAAATTTACTACTAACTTGAAAGAGAAGCAACTGGAAGGTTTTTGAGTGTAGTGGTAGTGTGCAAAAACCAGGCATATTTTCCCGTCGTTTTTTAAACACACAAAACCGGAAACCCCAGAAGAGTGAAAAGAACAAAGTACGCTGCTGCCATATTTTCTCCTTTAGAGATAAATGTGCATTTAACGTGAGCATAGTTGTACATTTTAGGCCGTTAAATGCTAAAGTTAACTCTATAAGAGAGTAACTTGTGTGCACCCATGTCTGGTGCAAAAAGAGCGAAAGTGGCGACTCTCTTCTTCAAAACCATCTCTTCTGCGGCAGACATTTTGGGGGAGATTTTCTTCTTCGGCTGAACTTGAACACTACTACTGCAAAGAATGTCGGCAGAAAATATATACGTGTTGAACAACGATTTGGGAGCCTTCTTCCTTGTGTATTCGGAGGAGTCTTCGTTCGTTCGGAGGAGGAGTCGTCTCTTCTTCATCCTCCTCCTCCTCCCACTCGGAATAAAATGCGCATCGATCTTGTCAATGAAGCTGCTCCATATACGAAGAAGACGAAGTTCATGTTTACATGTAACGATGCCAATGCCCTCAGCCCGCTTCATCCTAACCATCATCATTACCCCCCGAACGGAGGAAGGCCTAGACGAAACGAACGAGTTTGCAATGCAATGTACACATTAAACGCCACGGTGAGTTTTGCATCCCATTAAAGGCAACTCTCACAAAAGCTACATTTTCCCTCCTTAAAAATTCGTCTCTTCTATTGTGACCCTGACCTGAACACTGCTACAAACAGCTTAAACGCTGAGTGAAATACGGTGTTAGAAATAATGCTTTCAGTGGTGACGAAGAAGAAGAAGAAGCTTCTTCAGTAGAGAGGCTCAATGAGCAGAATCTTATCTTGTAATGACACTTTATCTATCTCTGCTTATCAAGCCTTCTAATCTGTGTGCCTTACTGCTAATTGCATTCGAGAAGAATGCGAGAACAAAGAGTTGAGGCAGAGACACATCTTCTCAATTTTGCATTTCCATGACTAATATTGACTTTTATGCAATCATATTTGGCAATACTGTTCATCTTCTTCTTCTCTCTCGTTTCATTATAACGGGGTCAAACACGACTTTTAATAAACATTATACGGCTGAGCCTTCTTTATTCTTTTCTTCCCCTTCTTCGCCTCTAAACGAGCCCATCGTTTTATGCAATGATGAGCAAGAGGGGAAAATATGTGTACAGTTTAAGCCTTTTTTCGTCTTTATCAGAAGACGAGCATGTCTTGAAAATGTTCGTATGCATTCACAGGGTGAGAAATCTTTGCAAAAGCTTTTGTTTTGAGTGGATGCCACTCAAAAAGGTTGTAATTGCAAAACCATCTTCAGGAGAAAATTATTGTCTACCCTTTTTGTAACTTTAACATGTTTTGACGTGGAAAAAAGTGTGAATATTCAAAACGTTCGCACTAAAAAACCGGGCGCGTCAAGAAGTTTGAAGACATGAAAAAGCCCTTGAAAATATAGATTCCCTTTACGAGAGGACTTCTTACATTAAAATATATCTGATCGGACCTTGAGTCAAGGTGTTAAAGGGGTTGAAATAGGCCTGTTTATGCATAAAAGTGTGGTAAAATGCAGATCAATGGGAGGATGATGCACCCTTTATATATAACACACGCATATTGTGACACAAATGCCATTGTCTGATTCCATTTTTCCCTATCAGTTTAACACGATTCCAAGTGATCACTGAAAAGAAGAAGAACGTTCTTCTTCTCTCGACCTCCAGCTAAGAATCGAGACTTAAAGAGAAGAAAGAAGAATCAGAATTCGATGTCTTACACACACAAAACCGCCGCCCCATATTGCATATAGAGGGGTTTATTTTGTGCCTAGAAATGGGCCTTTTATTCAACCTCTCTAGTCTGGATCATATCTTTAACGTTCGTTGTCGTCACTGCAAATGCGCCAAAAAGGGTCTTAAAATACTTCTTCTTTCAAAGGACTATAAATATGGGCATAAATGCAAGAGACGAAGAAGAAGAAGAAGAAGATTCAAAGATTAGAATACTTTGTAAGCCGATCTCACAAGAAGAAGTTCTTTTTGTGACTGTACGCTGAGGACGGATCGCGAAATTCGATCATTGTCATGAAGTTTGAGCTTTATTGACGGGTCGTGACTGTCATTTAGAAGAAAGATGGAACTTAGAGAATTATCAAATACTTCATTTACGTTTGAATCATAAAGCGCAATGACTTCATTATTATTGTCACCTACTGATAAGATTAACTTGCGTCATTCATTACGCCGCTTAATGTCGTATGTGTGTTTATAAATCTATTTAATGACGATTAAGTTCTTGCCCTTTTTTCCTGCTACGCTCTTCACGTCATCAAATCCAGGGAGTTAATCTTACCTAAAAGGGTAATACAGCAAAAATAAGGTTAAAACAAAGGTTATAAGTACATATTTAACAGACTAATCCTTATCGCGTCAAGCCTTTCTCTCTTCATTCTGGAAGCTTCTCTCTCATTAACTATTCACCTCAGGATGTCGTTTCAATGTCACCCGATTGGGTGTTTTTGGCAGTCTGATGGAGGAGCAATTTCTCCAAGAAGACTTTTAATGAGGGCAAAAAGAGAGAGTGACACTATTCGGATCAATCAGACTTCAGGGTCGACCTTTGGAATAATATGCTGAATTGCTAATGCAATTCAATACACCACAGAGGGTGTGTGTTGGCATGAGAATAATCACACCTTCTCTAATTTATGCATGTCAATTCAATACAATTGATAAACTCGTCAAAACATCACATTGTCTTCATCCTCCAACTTGTGGCATTGAAGGGTTTTGTCCACAGATAGGAGGAGGAAATAATAACAATAATCATAATTGCCTGAGCGTTGCCAAGAACAATCTGTAACAATTTCAGGCATCACTTCAGTCTCTAAATGGACAGTTTTTGCGGCGAGCAAGGTCAGAACTCAAGAGTACTACTGCACTGTACTATAAAAAAATGCATAATCTAGATCAAGCTGCACTAGTAGTTGTCTGTCAGAGACTGTATTTGGTATCAAAAGGAGTAGGTTGCAAAACACTATAAAAATAAATGAAGATCAATAATATATAGACTGTATATTTTTGTGAATGGAAGGTTTGCGTTATGATAAAAGTGCATTCTGCACAAGGATACGAGTTATATAACAACCGTCCTTCTCTTGGTTTATGTAAATGTTTATCCAGAGTGTCTAGTTCCATTTTATTCTACACCCAAACTTGTTTACAACCCGCTTCTGCTTCTGTTATGCCCACATGCGATAAAACTGCATCAGGAAATGCAACTCGGGCGATAAAGAAGAGAGATTAAAATAGTGTTATAATCATAATCGTAATTTAAACAGAATGCAGTTCGTGTCTAGAGTGATTTTAAACGCTAATGGATGCAAGAAGGGTCATTAGCGAGACATGCTAAATGACTTGGTCGGTTAAAAAATGAATATTTCCTTTCAAAAATGTATCCACGTGCCGTTTGTTCTTTATTTACACAAACCAACATATGCTCGAAGCAAGAAATATGGAACAATATTTTTCTCCTAATGACTTGAGCATGATCAGGATAAAAACGGTTTTTATAACTTAAAACAAAAACCAAGCGGATGGAAAATCTGATCTTGACTGTTAATGGAAAGCAAATAGAACGGGGTGTCGAGTGCTTATTTTGGATTTAATCCCACCTCCCGCGGAGCTTCAGAACATACGAAATGCAACAAATTGCATCTTGGATACCATGTGTGTGTGCATACCGTATGTTCAGTAGTATGTCAGGCCGATGCATGTTGTTACAACAACGAGCTTCAATTATGCATCAACAACGTTTAATATCAATTACAATTAGCTCTGATCGAGTTGGAGCTCGAGAACGTGGTCGTTAAAAGTGCGACCAATAAACCTATATCATCTTTATGGGGGAACAATCTGATTTTAAGGGCCCTGGAGAGAGAAGTATATTATGAGAATGTAATAATGAGACTTAATTGACCTTGAGATGCGCAATACGTGTTATTTTACTTTGAAGGTAATGGTTTCTAAAAACCAATAAATAGTCCCTTTGTTCATGTATGCAAGAATAATATCGCCGTCGCTGCTAAATTGATTGGCAATCAGCTGCATTGGAGAATTAGTCCAAGAAGGA
This sequence comes from Tisbe holothuriae, assembly GCA_900659605.1. NCBI lineage: Eukaryota > Metazoa > Arthropoda > Copepoda > Harpacticoida > Tisbidae > Tisbe > Tisbe holothuriae. The sequence goes on along the minus strand of LR139372.1, from coordinate 13,516 downwards.
GTCGAACTTCATCAACTCAGCGGGTGGCGGTTACAATGAGCGAGATGCAGAAAAGCTCTGTTTGGACATTAAAATGGGGATATAATACCATTATTATAAGCAGCATCTTAGAAAGAATGTTTTAACCGCATCAACAACATCTTTCTCTACACAAGTGGAGCAATGGCAGCTAAAGCAACAACAACAACGGCATCAGCTGAGCGGAATCGTGATCAGAATGCTACGGCAAAAGTTAACTCAGCTCTGACGCATTAGGAGGAGGAGGAGCTGCTCTGCTTTTCGTTCGTCTTACGACTACAGTACCATCAGAGTTATCAAAAAGCACAAAATATAACCCATAAAGCCGCTCTTCAGGGATGCCGTTTACAGCTAAAAGACCTTTGGGAACATTAAGTTGAATTTAGTGGAGTATCTAGGAAATTGATCAAAATGTCGTCCCTGATCTGTCTGTTGCTTCTTCTTCACCGCTGGCGCGAATGATGGATTGGCTTCATGACAGATCAGTGATGTTATTACGGTTAAGGGTGTAGATTCCACAGATGTATTATCATCTTAGAAACGTCAATGGAATTGTGGCGCGGGTTTAAATTGAGATTGTATTTTAATTGCTATTTTGTTTTGAGGTACGACAACAATATCATAATTGTTTTGGTTCATACGCATTTTTTGTATTGAAATAAAAATGTTTGAAAACAAGTATGTTACTTGGAATTTAATTAGTATTTACTTAGGACCAAATATTGTCTGGCAACGGACCATAGAAACGACGTAATAACTAAGATAACCTACATTCATACTTAGATTTCTCAAACCTAGCCCTTCATGCATATAATACACTCGAATACACAGACTGAGAAGCGAAAAAAATGGTCCTGACAATCTGGCTAAAAAGAGAACAGAAGCGTTATTATTTACACATCAACACGTAGAAGGATAATCAGCTTGCACAGTGGGCTTCTCTTTTACCACAATAAGGAAACTGGACAAACTGCATTTTTATTTGACACTGCAAACCCACAGTGCGGCGTGGTAATAATAATCACAGACCTGAGCCTGATCTTGAAAAATCTCTTCAGACCCCCGGGAGACGAGACGACACGGAATAACAATTACAATACTACCTAGATGGCTACCACTGCAACGAGTGCGGTTTGCACATATTCTACTCTGCTGCAAAGTCTGCTGGGGAACGTGATCGGGGGAGCAATAATAATTACAGAGCTCTGGCAACAATGTGCAAAGCCATTTAAAATAATAAAGCAGAGTTTTGACATAAAAATTGAGGTATTTATATCAGTGTATGTTGCCATAAAATAGAGACAATTAGGGCTCATTTGCCACTCGTTATAATTGTAATGATAATAATTTGGCCAAATAGTGGAGAGGAGGGCTTTTATGCGTATTATATCGAGGGATGTTTTATGACGAATACGGTTAAGGCAGATGACGAAAATGTGAATGTTCAAGAGAAGAAGAAGAAGTATTTGCTCACATTTATAGCCACTTTTTGCGGCCCAACGATAATAAATAGTAAACAGTCGTATTATTACATTATTATTAGTTCTACTATCTCTCTCAATTTTTTGCGTATCAACATCTGATGTACTTTTTTATCTTACTAATTGACGAACAACTTCCTAGCAACGATCTTCGAAGTACCTTCAAGTTCGCCATTTTATGATACATTAGAACAATTTAAGGTGTACTTTGTGAAAAAGCTGTAATAATATTTCCTAAGCCCATACAAACCTAACAACTCTTTCTAGAGAGTATAGTATTAGACTGGAAATATACCTTCAACGTTCTAAACCTCTCTATTTGCATTTTATAGACGCCCTTCATGCTTCCACCTACTAAAACGAGGCCAGGAAAAAAGGTGGAAAAAATGTTGGGCCTTTGAGGCCTTTTTTTTTAGCTCGAGTGACGTCACTCACAGCTGTCCTCTGAACGTTGGACAGCTGTTGCTATCTCTCTAGTGCTATCTTCAGCTGTTTGATATATGAAGAGAGAGGAGGAGGAAATGCTCAAGGGAGTCTGAATAGTAGTACATGACAGCTGCATCGGTGTGCAAGGGAAAAGTTATCTGGTGGCTTTTATTGAGTGGAGATGAAGCATGACTCGGTTTCTTTCAAGCACACCTGGTTTGACACAACTAATATTGAATCTTAGCATAACTTTAGCTCTCTGATTAACCCCGATTTCCATCCCATGACCCCTTCTTCAGTTTAACACAAGAAGGTGACATGACACGACGACGACGGAGCAGCAGCTTCAATCTTTCATGACTTGAAAAACGTCTCCTGCACGCGATCATCTGAACGGAAGCGAGGCTTTAACACATTGTTTTATTCACAGGGGGGACAACGCCGTTTTTGCAAAGGAATTTTGTGGTTATCATTATTATATAATGATATAATAATATGCAATACAATCAAAATCACTCTATCAATCGTAAAGAAGAGGAAACACACAGAAACCAAAGCCGCACGCACGATATTAGTACATTCTGCAACACATTTGCCTTCTTATACGTCTAAACAATGCTGCTATGCCTCGATTATCCATGTAATACTCTTGATTAAGAGGGTTCCTAACGGAGCATCAATCCGTCAATCTGTTGCGCGATTCAATCCTTTTTTGAATATTAATCTCCTGAGTGAACACAATTTGACTCATATGTACGTTGAAAGCATGATTTTATACCTCAAGAGGTGCAATTACCCAGTGACAATAATATCATGTTCCAGGAGTACACTTGAAGCCTAATTTTCATCTCATTCTGACGTCTACATATGATACGATCGCCATTTTCCTCGTCCAAAAAGTCCACCCTCAGACCTTGGACGGTTGACTAATTCGTCACTTCAGAACCGTCTGAGCCAATTTTGATCTTGGAAACGTTGATCTATCTGCTGTTGTTATTTTCGCACCGTCATACACCCAAAGAACTCTTTTGTTGCCATTTTAACCCTGCTCAAAAGCGAGCAATGGCGCTAATAATAACGGAATTGAGAGATCGAATTCTTTGTTGGTTATAAACATACCGTGATGTGTCTCGCCAGTGTGCAGAAAATAAAGTAAAATGTAATAAAGCATTGCGTGATCGGAGGCCTTGCACGAGCAGGAGAAAATGCTGCGGGCTAAAATATTGCTTCTTGAAAAGAGTTCGTTTTACTGCAATAAACGTTGTTGCTGCTGCTCCTGCTCTGCTACAGTTATATTAAATCCACTGTTACAAAGCCGTCATAACATTTTACCCTCTCGTATAATACGTAATGATTGCATTGGGTCAAATTGGACGCAGCAAGACTTGACTCCTTGGGTGCAATAAAACGTCTGTTTTGCACGCGGAAGTAGAGACACAAAATCTGTACGCGGTGTGGTGGCAAAAAATCAAATCAGGCCGCGCAGCACTTGGAATGCATTGTGTACTTCTGATGGACAAGCCTTGGGGATGCCAAATGATTACTTCACTTTAAAGATACATATAGAGTGTTAGAAAGGTATATTATGATATAGTGGCAACCCTTTCGTGAGCAGAATATGCATCATTTTCATCATGACAATTAGACTTCTTGAAAAGGGAACTTCTAGGTCTTGCTTGTAGCCAGAGGGCCATTTATATCAGAGATCTGTGTCTCTGATTCTAATCTGTCCAGTTAGAAGAAGAAGAAGGAGAGTGAACAAAAATGTTGAAGAATATCTTCAATTCCGATCTGAAAGGGAGAAATCTCATTTCGCACTGTCTGTAGAAGCAATCTCATTAACGTTTGGAATGGAGTGTACGAATAGAAAGTGATTTGCCAGAGATGAGTTTTACACACTATGTGTCTTTTTCTTCTTCCTCTGCTAATAATAACGCCAAACCGGTTGAGCTGCTTAAAATAGTTTGCGCACTCAATTTTACATTCTTATTACAAGCTTCACGCCCAATAAGAATGTAATGATGCAGGTTTTATACACGTTTTGGCGGCAAAAGTCTCTTAAGATAGTATAATGGAAGGTACTTTTCCTTCACAAAGAGAGCAACACACACTTTGTCCCTCTTTTTATTATTACGGGCAAAAAGGGGGAATTAAATATGAAGGATGGAGTAGCAGAAACACTCCTTATGACGGCCATGAAAATAATAGGCATCCAATGTGTTACTTTGTTAACAGAACTGTTTTAAGACATGTTTAATTACAGCCGCTTTATAATTCCAATGCCCTGCTTCATCACAACAGATCGTGGCGCAATTAATGCGGCCATTAATATTTATATTCACTCAAGAAGAAGTGCTACCACCATTAAAACAAAAGGCATCGGAACAGTTTGTATATAAATGGGGAGCACGATTCCATCGCCGGAAAAAGTGTTTAAAAATGGCATGTGTTTCAGACGTGGTCTCATTTTCACACTGCTGCTGCTGCATCCATTGCGGTGTCTGCGTATTCTTAAGAAAATGAGAAATAAGATGAAGAAGAAGGGTTAAAAGAGAGGTGTAAAAATTATATTTCTTCACCTCGCGTGGGATGACAAACGTTCTTCTTCTTTCCACTGATGCGCATTCAATTCAGTGAAGAGTCCCATTCACAGCTCGTATTTAAATGAGCTCGTTCTATGAATATAATAAAGCTAAATGGGTTACAAATTATGAAAGAAGGACACTACGTACAAAAGTACTTAAGCATATTGTTCAATGTGTCCCTCAAATATACATATTTTGACACATTTACTCCAAATTGAAGGGTCTCTATAAATTGGTCCGATCGTCCATTCATTTGAGCAAGATACGATATTTCATTAGAACCTTTTTGTGTTTTATTATTAGAAACACAAGGCTTTGAGCACTGATTCGGCCCTTTTTTATGTCCTCATGTCTCCTTCTTCAATTGCGCTGCGGTCTGCAGCCCAAATATATTTCCTAAGAATTTCTCTAACATGCCCTGTTTCAGACCCAATTAATAGGTAGCATGTTACTGACCTTCTTCTGCTTCAACAAGCTCTGCAACGTCTGCAAGCTCTCCCCTCCGGTTGAACACGAGCGACGCGAGCAGGTGGTCGAGCAGCTTCTCGGGAAGCGAGGAGAGGGAGGCGGGCGAAGCCAACTCGGAGCCTTCGGAGGAGCCCTCGGAGGAGGAGCAGCGCGAGGAGGCGTCGCCTTCGGAGGACAGGAACGGGTCCGAGTTGTCGCCGACGAGGGGCTTCATGAAGACTTGAAAGTGGGGCGCATAGCGAGCGCTCACCGGGTTAGGGGACACAACAACAATAAGGCTTCTTCTTGTTCAGGTAGCAATTGTGGTATCACTTATTATTATAATCTCTGTATCAGCGCCGTGGAGGATTTCTATATTTTAAGCACTACGGGTGATCACAAAAGTCGCAAATGATGATGTCGTGGGGGATGAAGATTATGCTCGCAATTATGCAAAAATAAGATTTCTCAGCTAGACAAATTTCCTTTCTTCTCCGGTTGAGCACTCTCAGTATTATTATTAACAATTGATCGTCGTCTCCGTTTAGGGTGGGTGTAAAAAGCAATTCGCTATCAATAGATCCGATAGTTTATATCAAGTTTGTTCTTAAAGACTGTAGTAGTGTCCGCAACTCTTTTTATCACCGCGGCTGCGTCAAACTGACTGAGAAGGGACTCGAATTCGTCGTCCTGAAAAGGAGCCTTCTTTCATCTACTTCAAACGCAAACAGGCGCTCGAGCGCATGACTGCTTTACTCACTCACCGCGCGCTCTGCTTTTGCCTGCTTGCTCGAGAGATCCCAGGACATATCATCATGAGATGAGTGTCCCTCGTCGTAATGATATGGGAGATTACAAGTCCGAGGCCGCGGCGAGAGGAGAGTCGGCGACGTCCCAACGGGCGGGAGGGACGCGAGGGACGGACAGTTACGGCAACGGATTCAAAAGCCAGGAAAACAACAACACTTGGAAAAAGAAGAATTAAGCGGCAAACGGCGCTGAAATGATGCTTTCAAACAACAACAAATAAAGGCCGCTACTTTTGTTGCCTCTCCTCAGCTGAGCCGGTGTTATGATGCAAATGGCTCAAAAGTGTCTGCACGTCACTCATTGCATTGAGCGCTCTCCAAACATCAAAAGAGGAAGGAAAAGGCCTTTTTTACAACTACTCATGACGTCACTTGCCGTCGTCTGCTCAGAATGAAGGCTGCTGCTGAATGCAACAGCTGTATAGCGGGAGTTATGAGTCTGATGCCCATAATGTGTGGCAAGGTCGAGCTGGGCCCAATGATGACGTCATCAACCCTGATGCAGGAAAGCTTCTCATACAAAAGGAGGCCCTGGAGAGAAGAACTATGAAGGAATATTTGGACTGGAGAAGAAAGTTTTTTGGCGGACGGGGAAGTGAAAAAGTTGCATCGGCGGGATTAGATGATTGGTAATAAAAAGTTGACCAGGAAAACTCTGCTTGGCGGTCAGGAGTTGGCAGATGGGAAATCCGAGCAAAAGGTGTAATTCAGTTGGTGGATATAATTGGATCTGCTTAATTAAAAATGTCCGGCCTCATTTGATGTCACTTTGAATAGAGGTTTCTAATCCAGATATCTCAGACTAATTGAGTTTCCTTCTGTCACAAACCAACATAAGAGATTGATTGGAGAAAATCCAGGCTTAATTGACACGTATAAATGGTAGTTTTTATGTGCACATATGAAATGATCTGACCATAATTCAAGCTCACATGAAACGCATTATTTTAAAGGTGGCGAATATTTTGAACAAAGGTATCTGAGGCCCCGAGCACTTTTTGGGCAGTTGTAAAAAGACTCTAATTACGCTTAAAATATAATCCAGTTTAAAAAGACATCATCATGCCAAAGTGATTGCTGACCATTGACGTGTTATGGGGACACCGTAATAGCTCCGTGGATGGAAAATGCCCCTCTAATTTTCGCCCTGGTTGCAAAAACGCCACACTCTACCCGTCAATAAAACGGCAACCTTTGAATAAAAACCCGTTTTCGCGGGGCAATAAATACGTTCGTTACGCATAGACGTACGAAACGGGCATCATGTCTTTGGATAGTATTTTGACAGCGCTCTGACGGATTGCTGCCACGGACGGGTTTTAAATGTAATCATCGTACACGAGAGGGACGGCAATAGTATACTTTAATAACAATAACAAAACACCAGAATACCGCGCCAGTGTCTCTTATATTGACTTATTGAGCCTTTGACAATGCATATTATGGCCTTGGCGTATTGGGTCTGGCCAAAAAACACAAGTTTGTCGCTATAGCACGTACCAATTTAGAGCTGCGGGTTTATATCGTCTGGTTAAGAGGTTAAAGCGCTACACTTGTCCACGCCGCCTTTGACCTGCCGAGCTTCAGACAACATTGTTATAGAGACGCCTCGATAAACCCATTTTCACATGCACAGGGAGAGATTCCTTTTGTAAGGAGACGTCGCCCTCCCGACATGGGGTGAAAACGGGCCAACTTGCGTGCATCTTCTTTACACTCTTGTCACAGGGTGAACACATAAATCTTGTACAAGGGAAAGGCTGGTAACAGTATTAAGGGATTGTTGAGGAATATTGGTACTTGAGCTTCCATCTTTAGTATTTGACCATGGTCCCTTACATGCATATATTCGTTCCCCGGAACTTCTATTTCAGGAAATTCTATCTTTGGTATGTTTTTTTTTATAAAAGGGTGAAGAAGAAATAAGATGGGCATTGGAAGAAGAAGAGATTCCTTCGGTTCAACCCCATGTGAGATAATCTCTTGTAGACACCGCTATATGGTAAGTAAGGGAAGTCTCGGAAATGCGATTAGGTCAAAGATATGAGTGAGAATACCTTACTTTGAGCATGTTTCACTCTCTGTGCCGTTTTTACCCAACTTTTACCCCTGCTCTCGGGGTCAAGAATTTAGCTCGGAATTTTTTCGCAGAATATAGGCGACTACACGCTATCAGTGTGTGAATATCCTCCCAAGATCTCTGACGCTTTAATTGCCCACTTTCCAAGTGTATGTTTTTTGTTCTCCCCTCTACAGGTGATGTCTAAATTAATGCCTGGATAGATTCCTTGTATTTTATGGGCTTCTCTCCCGGGGACAGATTTTCACTGTTTTGTGTTATCAAGATGTGAATTTTTAGGGCTTTATTTACCCGACTGTCACAACCAAGGATTTATTTCTTCGTGTGGTTTCAAGAGAGAAAACATTGTACTGGAATGTTTTCGAGAGTACATAAATCTAGTTGACCGTTTAATTGAATAGGGTTTTTATACAATCGTACTCATATGGATTTTGCTAGTACAAGTAGGCGACTAAATAATACTAATATTTGGTCCATTTGCTATATTATTGCGCTGTATAAAATGCACGTTGACCTGAGAAAAACGTTTAGAATGGGGATGGTTGTAAAAATGTGAATATAATACGTATATTTTAGCAATACCGTCCATGCATGATTTAATGGCCAGAGAGTATCCTTCCTCTTTCAGGGAGCTTCTTTATTCACAGATATACTTAAAACATACGTGTTAATGAAAAGGTCTTAACTGTTTGGGCTTCGATAGTGACCGTAAGAACATTTTGAATGGAACATATTCTTGTATGCAAGAAATTAAGGACTGACATAGAAATAATTTATTGACCAATTAATAATGACAGTATATTTATACATATTAAAGCATGCAAATTAGTAATTTATTAACGTAATTGAGTAATTATACAAATACTGTTGTGTATGAGGAGTGTATCCATACATATTCCAATAACTGTGACGACATCACTTTATATCCATAATAATGTACATTTCCCCCCTTTTAAGAGTTTTGCGAGTCATCAACTCATCCCGACCCCCACTCGGCTCACGTCTGAAGCAAAAAAACGTCGTTGCCCCCTAGACACTATAATAATAAATTTACGTCACAATCGAAATGTCATGAAATGTAAATAATTTCATTGTGAACATCAACTATGAGTCAGCAAAGCTGTTATAGGTCGCCCGCGCGCGTAATTAAGCGACATTAATTAGAGCACTTGCTCTATTATTAAACTGATTTTATTACTACAATCTCTTTGAATTTAAATACGTTAAAGTCCAGCATGTTCTCTGAGGTCGTCATAGTAGATGAAGTTAATCTCAATCAGCTTGGAAACTGACTCCTTATTAATAGACTGAGTTCTTTGTATGACGCTTTATAGTTTGGCAAACAAACATTTGTATTACGTAGATCTTGGAGAATTAACAAATTCAGATTTAGACACATGTATTTTACTATAAAATGCACGTCTAAAAATAAATGTATTGTAACTATTAAATTATACTATATGTAATTAGTATCTTTCGTAACCTATAACAAGATCTAATCGATACCCAAAAATTGTGCTTAACAAATGCGGTCAATGCACGTATTAATCCTACAGAATAATTGGTCATACATTATCAATTAAGATTAAGTACATTTATTGCTAATTTTACCCTATTTTTATACGGCAGACATTGGCCTGCAAGAAATGGAGTGTACCAAACCAATAATTATATCCGCAATTTGTGCAAATATGCTAGATATTGGCCAGTCCGGTCTCGCACACATTGGCTCGTTACGATTTATACAAAATAGCCTCCGTATGTAATATTAACTATTAGTACGACATGGGCGAGGATATCAACCTTTTTAATTAACCTAAACTGTCCTTCTCAGCATCAAACCATGAACGTCCGCATTCAAACGATCCATTTTCCCGCCTCGTCTTCCTCCATGATTTTCAATTAATCCTTCCGAGGCGAAATCTCCGTCTTTAGATACGTCGTGTGCGATTAAAAAAGACGCCTTCATTTTATGCAGAATTATCTTGATCGCATATTGTTTGCTTTACCCTTTTAATAAAGTCAGTTTATAGACTAGACATTGGCAAGGAACATGAATCAGAACAACAGACGACATTTATTGGGACACGGTTGGAGCCGAATTTACATAAGAATGCAGAGTAATGGACTTCCTAACAGACATAAATTCCAACAATGCACGACTGTACAACAGTGCAAATAAACCTGTTATGTAAAGTATATCCATATCCCCCTTTTTAAACATGTCTCAAACACAATTGAAAAAGTTAAGTACACGATTCCGTTTCTTATTTCTTTGATCGCGTAGAATCGGGCACGCTTTGCAAAACGACAGAGGAACACATTTGAACATACAGTAAATTCTATTTACAGTTAACGAAATTGGTATCATAGACCATATTAGATGTTACCTTAACCCTTGCTTACTGTATACCAAAGTCCAATTGCCCTGAAGATAAAAAGCCTACGCAAAAATCATTTTATAATCTCGAGATATGTTTGAACAGAGATGTGAAATCTTATTATCCCCCTTAAACCAACAGATGAACGTCTCTAGCCCCGGGATAATCTTCCCCCAAGTCTCGAAGAGATATAAATTCCATAAGTGCCGGATTTATTTCGCACGACCCTCCTCGCGAAATATAATTTTTACGATTTTCCTCCCTAAAGAAGATCACATCGTTGGAATTAACCTCGCTGCCGATCGAAGACACGAATTGCCATCAAAACGGGATCACTGTTATTAAAGGTATAAAATGGGGGCAGCTACCAGAACTTTAGTGTCCAGTATCAAAAAGTACAGTATTGGCTGCTCTTGAATCCTGCAACACCGCAGGGGGCTTCTTCCAAAAGTGCTTCGTTAGTTACCACTGAAGACGACCTCACTTTAACTTCACGTCATATGCATAAAAGCCATTTCTTCTGAGCAATATCTTCTTCTTCTAAATTAACAGCGCAAGTACGTAACGTTCAATAGTTCTTTCAAGGTACATTCGAAGCAACACGGCTTGCAATTGAAAGAACAGGCAACATTTCCTCTTGCTATGTTCTTAAATTGGGTACCTACGTCTGATCTGCACCTCTTCTTATGAAATAGTGCAACCGTGTTTAAAGTGGAGATGATTAATATCGGCCTATTAACCACGCTAGCTCTAGGAGGGCCTGCTGCTGCTGCTACGTCGTATAGGCACACGTCTAATGTACTTGTGTACCAAAGAGGCAACAACAGCTGCTCAGCCAAGTACAACAGCATCAATATTAATTCGTGCTCGGAACAAAACGGATTCCTTTGCCAGAAGAAGCAGAAGAGGTGAATATGAAAAGACAACAAAGATGTTATATTTTACATATCTTTGATTTCTGGCATCATATGGCCCTCAAAACCAATCTAATTACAACCCAATTATGAGGGGATTAAAACGGTTGTTCCATCCACAGATTGTCCTTCACTGATGACATTCAAATAAATGTAATAATGGGCTGTTAACTGGAGCAGGCATTATTATCTCATTAAAGCCTTTTTACTGCCATTATAAAAATTAAGAAGAAGAATGCAATTATTTGGAGCAATTAAAAGCGTGCGACGGACAAATCAAACCTTTTTAATGTAGCTACATCGTGTTATAAAGCCTTTGTCTTCACTCTAAAAGCTACTCACGCTTCTCCTCCTGCTCCATTGAGCTGTAACTATTGGATAACATTCTACGACAACAAAAATACGAGCTGGTTGAAACAAAAAAATCGGTTGCAGTTATCGCCACGTTTTACAATTCGCTGCAACACAAAGGGTTGCCATTATGATTAATATTGCTCTGTCATCCGGGATGCCTGGAGCAAAGGCTGTTGCATTGACATTGTACTATGAGCATTGAAAGGGTCTCTTCTAATTACACGGTGCTGTCAATTCTCTTTACAAAGGTATGTGGTACAGTTCAGTCTAGTCGAATGCACTTCAGGGATAATGTTTAAGTTTTTTATTAGGAATAAAAATGGCGTCCCTGAAATGACCAAATAATTTGGCCTATGTTTTGGGCAGGAGAGGAAAAAATTAAGTGCTATCTTGAATACATAATTTTGCATGGAAATGTGCATGCTTATAACGTTCGCTTTAGAGCATATTTTAACCCTTTAAACTGTCAAAAAGTATGTTATACACTGATTTACTGCTCTGGGTTTGGACCCTTTTTTAACCCAATCGTGTCTTTGCATCACTCTAATAATAGCTCTATCAGGGAGGCCTGAACGAACGTGCAGTAGTGCATATTATTGTATTTTAAAGCCCTATTTTTGCCCATAAAATGGTTTTTGCAACAATGTTAAGCCGGCTTTAACGTTTTATACGGACAAGTTTTCTTGTTTTACATATTCGTAGAGAGGAGATTAATGCAAGATAAAAGGCTTTAAAAGTTGTCGGTTTTGTGGAAAAGAAAAGACATGACTATAAAACCAGGTTGAAATGGCTTCAATCAAAGTTGGTGTGCTATTTAAGGCTTTTGGGGTCAGAATGGAACGGGGAGATTAACCTCTCGTTTGATTCAATCTAACGAGAGAAGTCTGGGAAATGGATATTTGAGTTGTGCAAAATGTTGGAATGGTGCCTATTTATGGCAGATTACAACTATTTGGACATTTTTGCCACTTTTTGTGCAGTTTACCCAGACGATTTTTATTCTCCCTCGTTCCGGAATGAAAGAGAAAAGTGAGGGAAAATTTCGCAAGGAATTTGACCTCTGCCCGGAAAGCAAATTCTCCGCAAAGCTGCCCAAAATCCAGCCCTAAAAGTCTCGTTTTGAATGCGCCGGACATTAGCATTGTTGCAATAAAGATCGCGAAATTCCCTTTCGGGACCATCAAAATTAAGCCTGTCCTCCTATTCTTCCCCAAAGAAAAAGTCTCGTTAAAAATAGAAAACGTTTTGGGTGATAGGAAGAAGAGTCCTGAGAGTGGTTAAAATGTCACAATAAATTTCGTCTCAAAATTTGGTGCGGGAGGCTGGCTCGCGTGCAGAGCCATTCATGACTGGGGTTGTATGGGTCATACACGGTCTTAATAGCCCTCTTAATACACCATTTATACACGTATGTCTGGTCATCTTCAAACTTGAAACATCCTCCTAACATGCACTATGGAATTTTGCAAGGTTTCTCTTCTTTGAATCAATAACGAGTTTACTTCAGACGAATAAAACGGAATCTCCTCGGAAATGACTTGTAATCCAATACAGAGATTTCTCTTAAATAATCAGATTAACGTGTCATACCTCATTGACGATGATGACGTTTTCTATGAAGGTTAGAGAGAGAAACTGAAACAAAAGATTAGAGTAGCAGCGAAAAAGGGTTTTCTGACGACGAAGGTTTATCAGCAGATCATCACCCTGACGACGGTGCAGAAAGAGGAGAAAACATTGAAGTACATTGACATAGAAGGGCATGTTGTCATATTGCTATAATACATTGTATACGCGCAATAATTCATTTAAAAAGTAGTTTAATTGCTATTTAAACTAATCCCTATTAAATGCAATAAAACTTTTTTCATTTTAGTATAAGCATCATGCCCGCCGAGACTGGTGGTTGGTATTATCGGATTCTGACAATAAGGGGATAATAGGATTCTGATAATAGCGCGACTTTAAGCTAATGAGCGTCCGATAATAAGGATTCCATTTCATTCCATGTGTGTAGTGAT